>WNWK01013887.1:0-53530 GCA_009830355.1 Cherax destructor | reverse complement strand
ATAAAGACATATAAAATACTGAGAGGAATTGACAAGGTTGACAGAGACAGAATGTTCCAAAGATGGGACACAGCAACAAGGGGACACAGTTGGAAGTTGAAGACTCAGATGAATCACAGGGATGTTAGGAAGTATTTCTTCAGTCAAAGAGTAGTCGGGAAGTGGAATAGCTTGGGAAGCGATGTAGTGGAGGCAGGTTCCATACACAGCTTTAAGAAGAGGTATGATAAAGCTCATGGCGCAGGGAGAGTGACCCAGTAGCGACCAGTGAAGAGGCGGGGCCAGGAGCTATGTCTCGACCCCTGCAACCACAACTAGGTGAGTACAACTAGGTGAGTACATATACAACACACACACATACACACATACACATACACACAACACACACACACACACACACACACACACATACACACACACACATACACACACACATATACAACACACACACACACATACACACATACACATACATACAACACACACACACACACACATACACACATACAATACATACAAACACACAACACACACACATACACACATACACATACACACATAACACACACACAACACACACATACACACACACAGCAATGACTCGACCCCTGCAACCTCAACTAGGTGAGTACAACTAGGTGAGTACACACACATACACATATACACACATACACACATACACATACACACACATACACACATACACATACACAACATACACACACACACACAACACACACACACAGGGAGGCCAGGAGGGCCAGGAGCTATGTCTCGACCCCTGCAACCACAACTAGGTGAGTACACACACAACACACACACACACACCCTGTACAACCACCCGCTGATACACCTAACATCACACACAGTAGTAGTTGCAATGGCTAGGGTGCTGGAGTTGACCGCCTCCCAGTCCATCCAGTCCCCTGTCAGGGCGAGCATGTATTGGAGCAAGACTGGATTTACGAGGCTCCAAGACTGAATTCCAGTTAGGAAATTCGATTCAACCTTGGCACCTTGTCTGGTCAGATAAAACACACACACACACACACACACACACACACACTCCGAATACCAGAGGCTTCCTGTTGCTAACGATTACCCAGTTCTGAGTTTGGAATACCTTGCCTAAGTAAACGTATTAACACGGTATGGGAAGAAAATTACCTAACTTCAAACGAAGGGATTACCCAGGCATGAAGGAATGCTTGAAGGAAGTAGAATAGGAGAGGGAAGTAGCTGGAAAGACATCGAATGAAAAGAAGCCTGCACCTTTAATGTGCCGGGAGGCAGTCGAGAAATTCCTATCCAGGAGAAACAGTTGCAAGAACTGAGTGAGCCCATGGTTCAACTAGAAGTGCAGAGAGAGAGAGAGAGAGAGAGAGAGAGAGAGAGAGAGAGAGAGAGAGAGAGGCAAAAGCGATGCTGTATTACTTCACATGGGTGAAATAACATAATATGGAAAGCGAAATCTGAACCAGTGTGGCTATGCAGCCACATGGGAAGGAAGGCAAGGTAAAGAACCAGGTAGTAAGGCTGGAGAAGGAAGGCGGAAAGCTCACAAGAAATAACAAGGAAGTCTGCAAGGAATTAAGCAAAAAGTTTAAGGAAGTACGTATTTTGAAAGGAAATAAGGACATACCCAGAGAATCAACGAGGAAGAGTGCACCAGTGAGTACTAGGCACGGTGCACACAATACGAGGAAAATTGAAGAAACTACTGTGTGAACTAGATATCTCGGAGGCAATTGGACTAGATAACATCTGTACAAACATTGGTAGAATTACCGACAAAAATGTTAGCAAAAGGACAAAAGTGCAACTAATGTGACATTTTATTGTGGTAACGTTTCGCTCTCCAGGAGCGAACACAAATTAGTGAGTACACACGCACCTCATCCAGGAACCACACGAACTCATGCCACTAAAGTCCCCCCTCCCCCTCACACCGTACCTATCCACGTTACCCTCCCTTCACATCCACTTCCATCCTGTACCTATCCTAGCACCGTCTATGACACTCCTGCACCACATCCACCTTCCTACACTCCTGTTTCTTACTCCTGCACTTCGCTCCACAAATACACAGCTCTCACTATCCCTTCAACCAAATTTATTAAAGATTTCCCTCGTACAACTTCCCACGAGACAAGCCTATCCCTTACACTATCACACTTAACAGAGCCCTCTGTACTTATACTTACAAAACTGAATGAAATTCCAGTATAGAAGACCCTTCAAAATATTAATGCCAGAAGGCTCAGAACAAAGTACAGTGGAACCTCGGTACTCGAACTTAATTCGTTCCAGAAGGCTGTTCGAGTGCCGATCTGTTCGAGTACCGAACGAATTTTTCCCATAAGGAATAATGTAAATTTGATTAATCCGTTTCAGACCCCAAAAATACACTTACAGCGACTTTGCGGTGTATTTTCGTATAGTATTTATGGGTGTATTTTCGTGGTTTCATTTGATAGAATGAAATATATGTTACAAAAATAGAGATGATTTTGAATGGTTTACAGACTAAAAGTACCTTGAAATTGAGCTCAAAGTAGCGGAAATGTTGATTTTTGCTGATGTTCAAGAGTAAACAAATCACGCCAAGCGTGTCCAATAAACGTCAACTGGTGGGTTAATATGCTTTCACAAATGCGCTGATATTATTTATACCACTTTTTTAACAATGCAGTAGTCTGCATAACAGCATATTTTCTATTTTTTGTGTGAATAAAAATTCAAAATGGAAAGCAAGCGTAATATAAAAGGGGCCCGAAGTGGGAGGAGCTATAGGAGAGAGAGGGAGGGGCCAGCAGAAAGAGCATTCAGTATGTGATGAGTCTTGATAGCCGGATACTAGCAGTGGCGCGAATACAATGTTGTGTAATTACGCTAATATTAGTAATAAAGGTTATATATGTATCACATTTATTCCAACTTGATATCAGAAACACGATAGATAACCTAGAAACACAATAAAGACGCCGAAATTAATAAAAGGTATATTATGTATATGGAGAGGCAGAGGCGGTGTTTACATTAGAGAAAACACACTCTAACCAATTTTCTTTTTGGTTGTCTGTTATCACTAATCTTCTCAGGCCCCATGGTGACTTATTTATACAAATAATATAAACAAAATCCAGAAATGCGAAGAAACATGAAATAGTTTACAGTGAAATTCAGCAGAGTTTTGGACTGAGCGACAACTGCGACAACTGCGGGGAGACTGACGCACATGTTCTGGCAGGTCGTGTTTGTTTGGTCGAGTGCCGAGCAAACGGTCGACTACCGAGCGATTTTTTTTACCGAACAAAGCGTTCGAGTACCGAATTTTTCGGGTACGGAGCTGTTTGAGTACCGAGGTTCACTGTATATCAATGCTAACTAAATCGCATACAGCTGTAGTGAGTTACAGCTAGGATAGCGGAGAAACAACCAGATATCATAGTTCTTACCGGAGTGATAACGAATCTATAGTCCCAGGAGAGTACCAGATAACGAGAAATAGTAAACATAGGAGCATGAATGAGAGAACACATCAAAGATCAATGGAGATTGGAAATGGAGCAGATCACCGACAGAGTTCAATGATTACAAAGCAAGACTAATAATGACTAGGTTGCCCAAGGTAACAATATTAGGCAGTGATACACAACACCATATCACACAATAAAATTATTATTATTATTATTGTTATGAATGTGAGGTGATCAAGGTTGATCCCAAGAAATGGAGTGTAGCTCTATTTCCTTGAATTAACATCCCTTGAGTGACATGACGGCCTCCGTCTCCTTCCCTCGTCCTTGAAGTAGCAAACAACAGCAAGACAGCAGAAAGGCGAAGACGACAACTAGGCTCCGATAAACCTGCTTCAAGAAAAGGCAGGTGAAGCCAACAACAGCAGCAGCAACGAAACAATCTGGGAGACTTGGTAAACACGAGGAATGGGAGAGAGAATTATGTGATAAACATTCTGAAATCACAGAAGGGAAGCGAGAAAATATATAAAGAAGATTTTTAATCACCCACAATGTTTGTAATCCGAGAATAAAACAGCGACAATGGAAAGCTAGAAGATAGTAGACAGAGCAGACAACTGAACGGTATCCAACGACTGCAAATTTAGAAGGAAAACAAATGCGTAACGCATCACTGAAATCACATCAGAAGCAAAGCTTTCGTTGTAACTGTTACTCTCCTCCAGGGAGGACCCTCCATCATGATGAGGGGCTTTTGGTCTAAGGTACTGCGCGTGTCCTCCCCTTTCTTAGATCGAACCTGATTGTCTCCCATTCCCCAGATCTACATGACCCCGAACGGGTTTAGCGATTCTCCCTAAATATAATAAAGATTCATAATAATAATATTAAGGAACAGTATTAATGAGTATGAGATTTTCGTACGATAAGCAGGTTAGTTGTGTGTTCTGAGCAGTCAAGCAACATGCATGCTTGACCTTCTCAGGGTGGTGACAGCAGTGGTTCAATGCTTGACCTTCTCAGGGTGGTGACAGCAGTGGTTCACTGCTTGACCTTCTCAGGGTGGTGACAGCAGTGGTTCACTGCTTGACCTTCTCAGGGTGGTGACAGCAGTGGTTCAATGCTTGACCTTCTCAGGGTGGTGACAGCAGTGGTTCACTGCTTGACCTTCTCAGGGTGGTGACAGCAGTGGTTCAATGCTTGACCTTCTCAGGGTGGTGACAGCAGTGGTTCACTGCTTGACCTTCTCAGGGTGGTGACAGCAGTGGTTCACTGCTTGACCTTCTCAGGGTGGTGACAGCAGTGGTTCACTGCTTGACCTTCTCAGGGTGGTGACAGCAGTGGTTCACTGCTTGACCTTCTCAGGGTGGTGACAGCAGTGGTTCACTGCTTGACCTTCTCAGGGTGGTGACAGCAGTGGTTCACTGCTTGACCTTCTCAGGGTGGTGACAGCAGTGGTTCAATGCTTGACCTTCTCAGGGTGGTGACAGCAGTGGTTCAATGCTTGACCTTCTCAGGGTGGTGATAGCAGTGGTTCAATGCTTGACCTTCTCAGGGTGGTGACAGCAGTGGTTCAATGCTTGACCTTCTCAGGGTGGTGACAGCAGTGGTTCAATGCTTGACCTTCTCAGGGTGGTGACAGCAGTGGTTCAATGCTTGACCTTCTCAGGGTGGTGACAGCAGTGGTTCAATGCTTGACCTTCTCAGGGTGGTGACAGCAGTGGTTCAATGCTTGACCTTCTCAGAGTGGTGACAGCAGTGGTTCACTCAGGAAAAATCCCTGATCTTTATTCTTACAAGAACCCTTTGAACCTTTTTTATTAGTTGGGTTGTGAAGGAGGAGGACTTATTAGTGTGACCCAGAGAGAGAAGAGGAGAAGGAGAAGAAGAAGGAGAAGTTAGGGGGAGGGGAAGGGCATTATTTGTAAGCAGTAAGGGAGAGAGTCGCTATCATTATAGAGCTGTGGGTGAGGAACATGCCCATGAGTCTTCCATGGCGAGGAACATGCCCAATGAGTCTTCCATGGTGAGGAGCATGCCCCATGAGTCTTCCATGGTGAGGAACATGCCCATGAGTCTTCCATGGCGAGGAACATGCCCAATGAGTCTTCCATGGTGAGGAACATGCCCCATGAGTCTTCCATGGTGAGGAACATGCCTCATGAGTTTTCCATGGTGAGGAACATGCCCCATGAGTGTGCCATTGGTGAGGAACATGCCCCATAAGTGTGCCATGGGTGAGGAACATGTTCCATGAGTGTGCCATGGTGAAAATGCCCATAGAGTGCCAGAGGGAAAGATGAGGACGAAGTAGTGGAGAGGGAACATGAGAGCATGGAGCATCCCATGAGTGAGGTGAGAACATGCCCATGGGTGCATGGGAGAACAGCCAGAGTGCATGGTGAGACATGCCCATGAGTGTGCCATGGAGCATGCCATGAGTTGAGAACATGCCATGAGTTTCATGGTAGGAACATCATGAGTTCCTGGACATGCCATGAGTGTGCCATGTGAGAACATGCCCATGAGTGTGCTGTAGGAACATGCCCATGAGTGTGCCATGGTGAGAACATGCCCCATGGTGTGCCATGTGTGAACAACATGCCCATGAGGTGATGGTAGAACATGCCCGAGTGTCCATGGTGAGACATGCCATGGTGCCATGATGAGGAACATGCCCTCCATGGAGGAACATGCCCCATGGGTGATGGGAGGAACATGCCCCATGAGTGTGCCATGGTGAGGACATGCCCATGAGTGTGCCATGGTGAGGAACATGCCCCATGAGTGTGCCATGGTGAGGAACATGCCCATGAGTGTGCCATGGTGAGGAACATGCCCCATGAATGTGTCATGGGTGAAGAACATGCCCCATGAGTGTGTCATGGTGAGTAACATGCCCCATGACTGTGCCATGGGTGAGGAATGTGCCCCATGAGTGTGCCATGGTGAGCAACATGCCCGATGAGTGTGCCATGGGTGAGGAACATGTCCCATGAGTGTGCCTTGGGTGAGGAACATGCCCCATGAGTGTGCCATGGTGAGGAACATGCCCCATGAGTGTGCCATGATGAGGAACATGCCCCATGAATATTCCATGAGTGAGGAACATGCCCCATGAGTGTGCCATGGTGAGGAACATGCCCCAAGAGTGTACCATGAGTGAGGAACATGCACTATGAGTGTGCCATGGTGAGGAACATGTCCCATGAGTGTGCCATGGTGAGGAACATGCCCCATGAGTGTGCCATGGGTGAGGAACATGCCCCATGAGTGTGCCATGGTGAGGAACATGCCCCATGAGTGTGCCATGATGAGGAACATGCCCCATGAATATTCCATGAGTGAGGAACATGCCCCATGAGTGTGCCATGGTGAGGAACATGCCCCATGAATGTGCCATGGTGTGGAACAGGCCCCATGAGTGTGCCATAGGTGATGAACATGCCCTATGAGTGTGCCAGGGTGAGGAACTTGCCCCATGAGTGTGTCATGATGAGGAACATGCCCTATGAGTGTGCCAGGGTGAGGAACATGCCCCATGTGCGCCATGTGTAAGGAACATGCCCCTTGAGTGTGCCATGGTGAGGAACATGCCCGGTGAGTGATAATTGAAGTTGGAGGACACTGTGAGTGGGGTGTGGCCGGCAGGGAGCACATTACTGTGTGTTTTGCAACACTCTGGAAGAGTCAACAAGGTAAACATGATGATTCAGACTTGTTGTTGTCTCTGCCTAACTCGAGGAGTCCTGTTTACTCTTCCGTTGCCTCGTCCAGACCCCCAGACCCCCAGACCCCTGATGTTTTCCTCAAAGCACACGAGTCCTGCTCAGACCCCTTGTCTATTCCACACCCTCAGTTGTCTTGCTCAGCCCACCGTGATATTGTTCTGATGGACACTGTTGGTAGTGACGTGACCTGATGGGCACAAGAGGTGTGGGTCACTGAGCTACACGGGGTGTGACCACTCATTATCAAGTCGTCACCATCCATCAAACGACCATTTGTTAGATTAGTTTAGATTGTAGTCTATGTGCAAAATTTAGCCAATTGTAATACAAACGGCACGCCAGTAAATATATTAATACATAATGTTGATAGTCACTTGTGATGCCAGGACACACACTGAAGACCCACCCAGTACATGGTATAATATACAGTCAAATAATCACGTTTTCATTAATGGTCACGGTCGTACATTTTATGTTCTTAGCCAATGTGATGTACTGACGTTTATTACGGCGATTGTGTCATTACGCTGTCACCCGCACATTGTACTAGTGCCATGTTTCCTGCTATATATCTACAGTTTATTATCATTATTATTTACGGGGAAAAGGTAAACCAGTTGGGGTTATACAGTACAAATTAAGTGCTCTAAAATAATCGTAGTTCCAATGCATCAATGCCCTTCCCTAGAAGGTTGGGACAGTTGCATCGTTCACTTCAGTTAAGTGGTAAGTGAGAGTATACAATCCTAATGCCCAAATGTGGGTGTAATTATTTCTGTAATTAGCACAGTACACATCTCACACACACACACACATTATATATATATATATATATATATATATATATAATATATATATATATATATATATATATATATATATATATATATATATACACTTCTGTAATTAGTAGAGTACATGTCAAATACATGTGTATGTACGTCTCTAATTAGCACAGTACATGTCACATTGAAGAAGGATGTTACTGAGTAGGTAGGTAGCTAGTGCCGACATGTTTAGGCTGGACAATGAGGATATCCTCAAGCACTACACAGAGGATGAGTGTTTATGCAGCTCAGAGTACCTCCTTCCATTGCGTCTGGAATGACTAATAAGTAAGTGGGTTATTCTATTATGTACCGTCGGGAGGCTTTTGTCTCTTTCTTGAACTGATTTACTTTTCCCACTGACGTCATTCTCCTTATACTCACATTGTTTTCCTCTTCTAGGTTCTATTCCTTTTACTACTACGTCTTCTTACTCCGGCTATCAATAAATAATGATCAGACAAATCTAAAAATCTAAAAACATTTACACTGAAAAGCGTACTTAACGTTACATTCAGTAAAACACTGCACCAGTTTCCACTCCTTCATTTCACTGTACCGCCTTTGCTTATATATCAACCCTTTTCTAATTAAAACATTTGTTGTGTTTCACTAAATGTCTTCCCGAGGATCATTCAGTAACTGTTGAAGCCTCCTAATCGTCATTTACCTCTGGCATTCCTAGATTACCTATTACGCTTTGCTCAACACTGTGTCAACGTGTAAGCATTAAAATCGATTCACTTGGCTCTAAGCTCCGTAAAAACCAACTCAACACCTCCCAGGTATGTAAACAATAACTACCCACATCCGACATTTTGATTTTAGTCTAATTCACAAAATTCTTGATAGTAAGCATTTATACATGTATAGTTCTCCCTCTTTCGTGTTCACCTAATTTACTCTACTCCTCATTCAATCTCTCACACCTGGTGTAACATTGTTTCACTTAGTGCCACCACATCTAGATTCCTTTCATTCTTTTTCTTTTTATTCATTAAATAAAAAAAAGGGGTAATCAGTCCTTTGTTTCAGACATTTCAGTAGTCTCTTACGACGCTCATGGCTAAGGGGGAATTTTTTTAATCAATTTCCTCGGGAGTTCTGGAAAGAAGACATTTCACTTTTGAGAATTATTGAGAAAATAGCAAGAGACAGAAAAAAATGAGCAGCAGTCATGCGAAGTAGTCTTCTGTTTCCATTAGTATGCCATAACATTAGTTATGGCGATCCGAGAAAGGTATTCCCGTACTCAACAACCCCAGTCCTCTGTACCTCACGCTAATGGAATAGTGCAGAGTGCGGCATAAGTTGATAATTCAGCTAAATATTAGTGTTGAAGACTTGAAGGGAATCAGAAGAGGCATCCACACCTCATCTTATGGAAACTAATATCCAAATTTACAAAATAAAAAAAGATACATAAAGACATACATAGCCCAAAATTAATTCAAACCTTTAAAGGAGACCATTTTGAAAGAGACCATTATCAAGATAACTTGATTATGCAACTTTTATGCTGCTTCAAGCAACTTAAAAGTTGCATTATCAAGTTACCAGCGTGAAAGGGTTGACGCTAATTAGATGCAACACTCGGAGATTATTGCATGAAAAACAGTACTTCTAGTTTTCCATTTTTTCCTGTAAGTAAAAATGTGAACCTATAGTGACCATATTTTAGGAAAGTTAGTCTTTGTAAGCTAAGTGTTCATAACATATACATTTTTAACAGAGGTCTTGAGGAACACATGTTATATACATATACAAGTAAGTTCTGTTAATGTAATCTAAGATAATGCAATAACAGCCAAATACTGTGACTTATTTCTGATCAAAAGCGAAATTCTATAATTATTTCACGGAAGCCAAATATAACTTACAGAGCTTAACATCAAGAGATAACACATCAACACTAAAAGTTTGAAGTTGACCAGAGATTCATTCTCCAGTTATCGGCAGAATACAACAAAATCTGAGCCTACACAGCCTGGGCCTATGACACCTTCACAGTTGTTATATTTTACTCAAAGGAGAGCACTAAACCTGTCGGAAGAGTATAGCAAGGAAGATAAGCCAGTTCCTGATCAAGAGCTCTCACTACCATCAAGGCAAAACAAATCAACGTAAAATTACTATACCTTTCATAAAGTAGAAAGTACAACCCTCCATACCTTCACCAATGCTAGTGATACAAACTCCATACTTCACAACTCTAGAGATACAAACACTCCATCACCTTCACAACCTGCTAGTAGGATACAACACACTCCATCACCTTCACCAACCTGCTATGTAGGATACAACTCATCACTTCACAACCGTATAGGATCAACACTCACACTTCACCAACCTCTAGTAGATACAACACACTCCATCACCTTCACCAACCTGCTATGTAGGATACAACACCTCCATCACCTTCACCAACCTGCTATGTAGGATACAACACACTATATCACCTTCACCAACCTGCTATGTACGATACAACACACTCCATCACCTTCACCAACCTGCTATGTAGGATACAACACACTCTATCACCTTCACCAACCTGCTATGTACGATACAACACACTCCATCACCTTCACCAACCTGCTAAGTAGGATACAACACACTCCATCACCTTCACCAACCTGCTATGTAGGATACAACACACTCCATCACCTTCACCAACCTGCTATGTAGGATACAACACACTCCATCACCTTCACCAACCTGCTATGTACGATACAACACACTCCATCACCTTCACCAACCTGCTATGTAGGATACAACACACTCCATCACCTTCACCAACCTGCTATGTAGGATACAACACACTCTATCACCTTCACCAACCTGCTAGTAGGATACAACACACTCCATCACCTTCACCAACCTGCTACTACTCACTAAGAATAAAACATTATCACTTCACACTACTAATAGATCAACTAACCTTCACACCTTAGTAGAAAACCTATACTCACTACTAGTAGTCAAACATATCACTACAACTCTGAACAAATACTTCAAACTCAATTCAAATCATCACTCACCACTTACTATAGCACTATCTCACAACCAATATACAAACATCATTCAACCTAAGTGATACAAACATCCTCCAAACTGAGTAACACCCCATCCCTTCACTAATCAAAATACCTTCAAATCGAGAACACCATCACCACACCATAAGAACAACACCATAACTATCTAAGTAATCACAACCCATACTACAACCTATGAGATAACACCATCACTAAATCAGTGATCAACACACTCATTTCATCAGATACAACACACTCCATCACCTTCACACTTAGTAGATACAAACACCCATACCTTCACAACCTATAAGTGATCAACACTCATCACTCACACCTCAAGTGAACAACACACTCATCACCTTCCAACTTAAGTAGATACAACATATCACCTACCAACCTGTAGTAGATCAAACACTCATCACCTTCACAACCTCTAAGTAGGATCAAACACTCATCACTCACAACCTCTAGTAATACAAACCCATCACTTACAACTGCTAGTAGATCAAACACCCATCACCTTCAAACCTATGAGATCAACACCTCCATCACTCACAACCTTAGTGATCACACACTCCATCACTTACAACCTCTAGGATCAAAACATCACCTTCACCAACCTGCTAGTAGATCAACACCATCACCTTCAACCTCTAGTGGATACAACAACTCCATCACCTCACCAACCTCACTATAGGATACAACACATCCATCACCTTCACCAACCTGCTAAGTAGGATACAACACACTCCATCACCTTCCACCTACCTAAAGTAGATACAACACTCCATCACCTTCACCAACCTGCTATGATCAACAACCACTCCATCACCTTCACAACCTCTAGTAGATACAACACCTCTCATACTACACCACCTACAGTAGGATACAAACACTCCTATCACCTTCACAACCTACAGTAGATACAACACACTCATCACCTTCACCAACCTCTAGTACTACACAACCTCTCACACTCACAACTCTAGCTACAACACAACTGATCACCCTTCACCAACCTACTAAGTAGGATACAACACACTCCATCACCTTCACCAACCTACTAAGTAGGATACAACACACTCCATCACCTTCACCAACCTACTAAGTAGGATACAACACACTCCATCACCTTCACCAACCTACTAAGTAGGATACAAACACTCATCACCTTCACAACCTACTAAGTAGGTAAACACATCCATCACCTTCACTAACCTACAAGAATACAACACACTCCATCACCTTCACTAACCTACTAAGTAGATACAACACCTCCCACCTTACCAACTATAGTAGAATACACACCTCCATCACCTTCCTACCTACTAAGTAGGATACAACACACCCATCACCTTCACTAACCTACTAAGTAGGATACAACACACTCCATCACCTTCACTAACCTACTAAGTAGGATACAAACACCCATCACCTTCACTAACCTACTAAGTTGGATACAACACACTCCATCACCTTCACTAACCTACTAAGTAGGATACAACACACTCCATCACCTTCACTAACCTACTAAGTAGGATACAACACACTCCATCACCTTCACTAACCTACTAAGTAGGATACAACACACTCCATCACCTTCACTAACCTACTAAGTAGGATACAACACACTCCATCACCTTCATTAACCTACTAAGTTGGATACAACACACTCCATCACCTTCACTAACCTACTAAGTAGGATACAACACACTCCATCACCTTCACTAACCTACTAAGTAGGATACAACACACTCCATCACCTTCACTAACCTACTAAGTAGAATACAACACACTCCATCACCTTCACTAACCTACTAAGTAGGATACATGATGACACTCTTCAGGTCGCTTGTTCTATCTAGGCTGGAATATTGCTGCACACTAACTGCACCTTTCAAGGCGGTGAAATTACTGACCTAGAAAATGTACAGAGAACCTTCACGGCACGCATAACTGCGATAAACCACCTCAATTACTGGGAACCCTTGAAGTTCCTAAACCGGTACTTCCTAGAACGCAGGCGGGAGAGATACATGATCATATACACTTGGAAAATCCTAGAGGAATTAGTACCAAACTTGCACAAGAAAATCACTCCCTATGAAAGCAAAAAACTCGGCAGACGATGCAACATCCCCCCAATGAAAAGCAGGGGTGCCACTAGCATGTTGATAGACAACACAATAAGTGTCAGAGGCCCAAGACTGTTCAACTGCCTCCCAGCATACATAAGGGGGATTACCAATAGACCCCTGGCACCTAAAGTCAGTACCTGACTAGCCGGGCTGTGGTTCGTACATCGGGCTGCTTACCGGCCAACAGTAACAGCCTGGTTGATCAGGCCCTGATCCACCATGAGTCCTGGTCACAGACTGGGCGGCGTGGGCGTTGACTCTCGAAACCCTCTCCAAGTATACTCAAGGTATTCCAATTTTTTATACTATTTTACTACACCAAATTTACCTTCAGCCTCACAAAACTTAATAGGTACTATAATGACCCTAAGTTGCATCAGCCATTAAATATTTAACATGATTTATCGCGAATAAAAAATTCACATTTTACACATAAATGGTCAACTTTGCACTTACATGAATCTTACTCTCGACCTTTCTTAAACTTTTGAAGTTACGCCTCAGAAGATTTTGGAAGTTATCTAAGCCAATCCAGGATGCTGGGAAGGGATTCAACAACTGTTCGAAGACTCTGGCCTTCTTTCCCATACACAAGCGTTGAAAATTTGAAGTCAATTGGATGAGCCATTCTCGAGTTATAGACGAAATATCATTGAAAAGTTGAAGAAAAAAGTTCAGGCACCCTCTTAAAGGTCTTCCCTTCGGGAATAACTAATTATACAAATAAACAGTGAACTGTCATTGATCAAAAGGTAAAGCCAGCTTGATCATAAACACGAGACTTGATGGAGTTATCACGTCAGCCTTGAGACGCGTCGCCTGCCAGCCACACTCATATATACTAGGCCAGTTTTTCCTACTCAAATCTTTGTTTCATTACGGTATCAAAATTTCACTGTCCCGTTCCTTCTGATACGAACATGATTTTTTTCGTTCAGTAATGTCATTATGTTTAACACTTGGGGCGAAGAACCTATCATTCGTATGTTGTTTCACCCCGAAAGGGGTGACTATGTATGATAATTGTACTTATGTGTACCTGTGCCTAAATTAACTTATATCCTCCGTCAGGAATTGCTGGGCTGGTGGCGCTGGGCAGCTGCTTCCTGGCGACGTCCAACACACCTCGCCAGTTGAGTGACCAGAGCACCTCCAGCCAGTCTGTGTTCACCCTGAGTGGGGGCCCTCAACAGCGACTCCATCAGCAGGTTGCCCCCAGGCCCTCAGCCCCGGAGTCAGACCCCCGCCAGGAAGCTTATACCCCGACTACCAGCCCCACCAACACCAAGATGCCCCTCCCTCAGAGCAACGGATACCCGCTCAACCCCAGCTTTCCTATTAACCCGCACTACCCGCCCGACCCGCCACCCAGCTACACGGCAACCGGCTATCCTGCCGGCGGGGCACGGAGGGTGGGCAGGGCGGTGCCTCACACTGCTTTGCGGGTGGTATCCTGCCCACCCACCCTCAGCACCATAGACGACCTGCCACCTCCATACTCCCCTACACCCAACCCGCCCAGGCGGTAGTGACGACCTATCCACTCATCCACCTGGTTGTCAACTCATCTAATCGTCATCCACCACATCATCATAATCCTGTAGTCATTTGTATTTACTGTAAATAAGGGACATATCTGTGCTGTTGGGGCAGAGCCGTGGGCAGAATGAGCTAGGCTCTGAGCAAAGTGCACTTTGCTGTGCTAGTGTGCACTATGTGTACACTTTGCTCTTCATATGAGCAGTCTCATCTGCTGTGTGCAATCTGGTCTGCTGTGTTGAGAGTGCGCTGAGAGCAGAGTGCACACAATGTGCAGTACTCACAGTGTGCACTGTGTAAAGTGCACTGTGATATGTACACTATATTATGTGCATTACACTCTTGTGTGTGAATTATGATGTGTGCGTCCAGTGGCAGTTTACTGTGTACAGTGAGTGTTCTGAGCACACAGTTGGTAACTGTGTGTGTGGCAACAATGGACAGCTGGCAGCTGTGTCCGTAGCAGCAGTGGACAGCTGGCAGCTGTGTGCGTAGCAGCAGTGGACAGCTGGCAGCTGTGTGCGTAGCAACAGTGGACAGCTGGCAGCTGTGCGGGTGGCAGCAGTGACATTTCTGTATGGTGCTCTAGTTATCCCTGGTAGTAATTAGTCTTCCTTAGATTTTAAGGGTTATCTTCCACTCATAAATAACATACAACCTATAACAATATGGATCGCACTGACTCTCTGCTTCCCACATGTACAAAGATGACAAAAAGACACTATAAGCGAAGAAGCATTTAGGATGAAGAAGAAACTTCAGTATGTATGGAAGCAGTTAATATATGTTATAGTGCAAACAATCGCAAGCAGGCGATCCCAGCAAGGCAGAACAAACTACATGGGGATGGAAATCTCGAGCCTTAGATCCTTCGCACTCTCGTGCGTCGTCAGAAGCTATGCAATGTTGCAAGACAGCAACAGATAGGAGGGGAAATGCTCTATGGGCTGCCACTGATATCTTCTGCTTTGCCTCAGAGAATTTCCCCTCCTATCTGTTGCTGTTTTGCAATACTGCATAGCTCCTGGCGGCGCAGGAGAAGTTTAAGTTTAGTTTAATATCTTTATTATGCAGCCCATACCCATGGTGTGGGCGGTAGTCAAAACATTACAGAGGCACATAATGGGTCCAGGGACTGGGCCCCAAAGTTTTGATAGCTGAGCAAGTTACAGAGGTAAGGAACTCACAAGTTACAAAGGTAATGAATCATGTAAGTAAATTTACTTACGTTTATACATGGTTACATCATGAACCCGGTCACAACTGTAATGAGTTCTTGGTGCACGAGAGTGCACAGGATCTGAGGTTAGAGATTTCCAACCCCGTGTGGCTCGTTCTGCGTATCCTAGAGTCTATTATCATTAGTAAAATGAAAATAAACAAATCTTATAAACAAACTTATCCCTTTTGCAATGTTATCAGTTAACTTGGATGGTGCCACGGTGTTGGTCTGGATGGTGCCACGGTGTTGGTCTGGATCGTACCACGGTGCTGGTCTGGATGGTGCCACGGCGCTGGTCTGGATGGTGCTGAGGTGCTGGTCTGGATGGTGCCACGGTGCTGGTCTGGATGGTGCCACGGTGTTGGTCTGGATGGTGCCACGGTGTTGGTCTGGATCGTACCACGGTGCTGGTCTGGATGGTGCCACGGCGCTGGTCTGGATGGTGCTGAGGTGCTGGTCTGGATGGTGCCACGGTGCTGGTCTGGATGGTGCCACGGTGTTGGTCTGGATCGCACCACGGTGTTGGTCTGGATGGTGCCACGGTGCTGGTCTGGATGGTGCCACGGCGCTGGTCTGGATGGTGCTGAGGTGCTAGTCTGGATGGTGCCACGGTGCTGGTCTGGATGGTGCTGAGGTGCTGGTCTGGATGGTGCTGAGGTGCTGGTCTGGATGGTGCTGAGGTGCTGGTCTGGATGGTGCTAAGGTGCTGGTCTGGATGGTGCTGAGGTGCTGGTCTGGATGGTGCTGAGGTGCTGGTCTGGATGGTGCTGAGGTGCTGGTCTGGATGGTGCTGTGGTGCTGGTCTGGATGGTGCTGAGGTGCTGGTCTGGATGGTGCTGAGGTGCTGGTCTGGATGGTGCTGAGGTGCTGGTCTGGATGGTGCTGAGGTGCTGGTCTGGATGGTGCCACGGTGTTGGTCTGGATGGTGCTGCGGTGCTGGTCTGGATGGTGCTGAGGTGCTGGTCTGGATGGTGCCACGGCGCTGGTCTGGATGGTGCTGAGGTGCTGGTCTGGATGGTGCTGAGGTGCTGGTCTGGATGGTGCTGCGGTGCTGGTCTGGATGGTGCTGCGGTGCTGGTCTGGATGGTGCTGTGGTGCTGGTCTGGATGGTGCTGAGGTGCTGGTCTGGATGGTGCTGAGGTGCTGGTCTGGATGGTGCTGAGGTGCTGGTCTGAATGGTGCTGTGATGCTGGTCTGGATGGTGCTGAGGTGCTGGTCTGAATGGTGCTGCGGTGCTGGTCTGGATGGTGCTGAGGTGCTGGTCTGGATGGTGCCACGGTGCTGGTCTGGATGGTGCTGCAGTGCTGGTCTGGATGGTGCCACGGTGCTGGTCTGGATGGTGCTGAGGTGCTGGTCTGGATGGTGCCACGGTGCTGGTCTGGATGGTGCTGCAGTGCTGGTCTGGATGGTGCCACGGTGCTGGTCTGGATGGTGCTGCGGTGCTGGTCTGGATGGTGCCACGGTGCTGGTCTGGATGGTGCTGCGGTGCTGGTCTGGATGGTGCCACGGTGCTGGTCTGGATGGTGCCACGGTGCTGGTCTGGATGGTGCCACGGTGCTGGTCTGGATGGTGCTGCGGTGCTGGTCTGGATGGTGCTGCGGTGCTGGTCTACAACGAGTGCGATGCCTGGGAAATACAGGAGAGTGATTATGCACTTTTGACTTTCTTCGAGGTTTTCCTACCCTCCCTGTCAGGCTTTTGGTTAAGCTTCCTTGTTGAGTGCCTGTTAAACCAGGCTGTTTCTGTTAGTGGCCTCCTGGTTCACGTAATCATCACAGCCTGAGTGATCTTGTGTTCGACAGAGATTGAAGAGTCTTGGATTGAAGAGTCTTGGACCACTGAAAAACTTTGTTGACATATTGTATTTTTCTGCATCTTCTGCTCACCTATGTTGACCTATGTTGTGACTATGGTGCTCCTGCTTTTTTTTATTTGATTTGTTTACACCTTTTTTTCCATATCTTTCAGTGCAGTAAATTGTTTCTGTAGTATGTAGATTTTGAACTTGAACCCCCAATATCTTCCAGGTGTGTATTATTAAGTATCTCTCCCTGCTTTGTTCCAGGGAGTACATTCCAATCACACTGAAACATTCTTCTTAGTTTAAATGCTTTACTGACTCGATGCGGTCGGTAAATGATCTCAGTACATTTTCCAGCTTAGATACCACTCTTGTCTTGAAAGGAGCTGCGAGAACAGAGCAATATTCTAGATATAAGCGCACAATTTGAATAGTACCAACATTAGTATTACTTCTCTTGTTGTGAGAGCTCTCTTTATCCACCCTGTTATTTTTCTAGCCTTTGCTGCAGTTTCTTTATTGTGTTCTCTGCAAGACATATCACGGCATATTTTCTTGGAAATAGTCTTCCTGTATCCTATATTCTCAGCTCATTTGGTGTTTTTCCCAAATCTATGCAACTGAAATTTGTACACAGTGAACTTTAGCTCTTTTCATTTGACCACTGAAAAACTTTGTTGACATCTGATTGTATTTTTCTGCATGTTCTGCTGAAGCGCCTTTCATACCTGATGGTTGAAAAGGGTGATACCAAACAGTGAATACAATCTTTATCTTTGTTATGAGGATTAGTAACAGTAAAGATGCTAGGACGGTGCAGTGTGGTGCTGAACTCCTTACTTTGCTAATCGCTGACTTTACTTACTATTACTCTTTTGTGATAGAAATTGGGATACACATTTCTGTAATTTCCTGTTACTTATGTTGACCTCATTTATGGGTTGACTTGAGTTGTCTAGGTCATGCTTGTCCATAAAAATAGTAAACGTCTTCACCCTTTCGAAGACTTTCATGATGTGTGATGTTAACGCAAACTTTTCACAGTCACGGGAGCTCCCTGGTACGTGCTTGCTTTCCCTGGTACGTGCTTGCTGTTCTTCCTGGTACGTGCTTGCTGTGTTCCCTGGTACGTGCTTGCTTTCCCTGGTACGTGCTTGCTGTGTTTCCTGGTACGTGCTTGCTGTGTTCAAGTATTTCTCCTCACTATTTGTGATACAATGCTCTTGCCCATCATCTTCTATTTTACATTTGGGAGTTTGAAATCTACACGAGAATAATGTTTGGTGCAGGATTCTCCAGCTTTTCAAAGGAGTTATCTGTTTTTCGTATGGTGGTTTATATACGAGGATAATTACTGGGCTATTGGTCTCTGTTTTTATTCCAAATACTTCTACTAAATTATTTCATGATTTTTTTTTACAGTTTTTCGCAACTGAGACTTTCCTAAGATTATTATTATTATTATGGGGGCGCTATACCCGTAGGGATTATACAGGGCCTGTGGGGATGATAGAAGGCATTTAGGCTTATTTCAGGGAATTGGAGCACATATCTAATTCTCTAGTACAAGAGTCCCTCACCAGCATCAAGGAACCTCCCTTCAGGAGTTCCTGAGAAGATCTACTCTTCCCTTCAACTTACTCTGTATCACATCTATACAAATTATATTTGGGAATATAGACTTCGCTACCCAATAAATCTCTAAGTGCTCCTGACACTGCATTGCTTTCTGTGAGGCCAATTGTGAAAGGAACTTCATTCTTTCATTTCAGTTTTTAAGTCTTGAATACTGGCCAAAAAAAGAAGGGAAGATAATGTACTTGGGTTGTTTTGAACTAGGGAACTGGTTGGCTGATTTAGTACTGGTGAACTGGTTGGCTGGTTTAGTACTGGTGAACTGGTTGGCTGGTTTAGCACTGGTGAACTGGTTGGCTGGTTTAGTACTGGTGAACTAGTTGGCTGATTTAGTACTGGTGAACTAGTTGGCTGGTTTAGTACTGGTGGTGAGACCAGTTCAGCTCCCACTCGTGTTGGGGTGATTGTTTCAGGTACTCTTGATTGTCCAGTATTGTTCTGTTATATTGTTAGCGCTGTAAAACCCTTACGGGTTTAGCGCTTACAATAATAATAATAATAATAATAATAATAATAATAATAATAATAATAAATTCTCTTATTTGTTGGTTGGTGTATTCAGTAGTTTTGCTGCTTACAGTGTGGGGTGACAGTTGTAATATTTGAGGATTAAGCAATATTTTTCCCACCAGCTGTGTCTGTATTTTTCTCTCTCTATTCCAATCCTGTGGTTGTTCTCTCCTTTGTCTTCGTTTATCTTTGTGCCTAAACACTGTACTCTTCCGTACCTTCTAGGTCCTCGTGCGTGACAAAATGGACGGCCTAGCTATTTCATAAGATATTATCTCCGCAAATGATTTATTATATATTTCAGGGGGGCAGAAATGACATCTTTTTTCGACATAACATTGTCTCTTTATTAGGATGTTGAGGCATTCCTTTAGGTGTTGAATATTCCCCTTGGCATTATTTTTTAAATTTGATTTATCTGTGTTGATGCCATCTGAAGTGTCTTCCCTCCTCCTCTGGTTCTGCTAGTTCATTTACTAGTGCTAGTCTCTCTCTTTACGTCTTCTATTTCCACTTTCCCATTATTTTTAATCTTATCTGACCTTACATTTATGTTGACTTTACGTTTCATTATTTACACTTATGTGTGTAGATTGTTTGTTCTCGTTCCACACTATACATGTTATTGGTAAGTTACCTGAGAAAGTCGCACCTTCGCCCATATTTATCTGGCTTACATACCTGGTGTAAATCTCCATCCCTGAGCCCAGAGCTGTTACTCAACTCACCTCAAGCTGCCTGCAAACTCGACCTATATGTATCACATTTTATGCTTTTAGTTGTCAACGAAAAAAAAATTGCCGCAAAAACAGTATTTTGTATCATTGAAGTATTTTTTAAGTGTTATTTTTCTAATGGGAAATTCTTCTATTTCCTACAATCGTTAATTTTGTCTATCTTCCATTACTCAAAATAATCACCACGGGTACTGTGATTATCATATGCTCATTAATCGTGATTAACACAATGATACTTTTTTTACTAATTACTTTTCCTTTGTCATTGAATTATAAAGATACTTGTAATTAATTTGACTTAGCGTGAATATTCTTGTCATCTCATCCAGTGAATGATGATGAGGGGGGCGAGGGAGGGGGGAACAAGAGGCTTCTTGCGACCTCTGATCACCCCTGGCACCCTCGTGCCCTTCCTGAATGTCAGTGATATAATGTCCGAGTGTCAATTCAGACTTCAGCAAACGTGTTTGTAAACAAATATACAAGCTGTTTTTGTTTACACAATGCTATCAAAGTAAAATGAGTGGTTAATATTGTCAATGTTTGAGTCGCTACTCCGTGGTCAGAACTTTGAAAAGGATATTTGTGTTTATACTATTTAGCCTTGTTTTACACTTCTGTCATTCCTTATATATTCACTAATGTTTTTGCGCCACTCTAACGCATTAATGTCCGGAGAAACTTCAGTGAGTGCGCGGAGGGCGCGTGGCACTGTGGTAGGAGGTGCCACTGCCACCAGCATCAAGCTCTTGCTTTCAACAATCCAGCTTCTATTCGGTTTTCCTTAAAGCTGAGAGAATGAGCCGTATTATGTCGTGTTCTACAGGTCAGAGGTGATCTTCGGGTCCAGCTGTACCTGCAGCAGCAACACAGCAGAGTCCACAGACTCAGATGCATCCCGGTGGGGAGCTTAAGACGTTAATTACATTGTAAAGTCGTCGTGTTTTTGTCACAATTTGATGATAAACAGTGAATTAAAACTGCCCAGTTTCCATACTCCCGTCAGGAAAACAGTCCTCTTTGCTACCAATTATATTTTTGTTAGTAGTTTTATAAATATATATTTTTTCTTATTAGTATTATGACAAAGTTACTTATAAATAAATGAATGTATCACACCTAGTATATTTATATATATATATATATATATATATATATATATATATATATATATATATATATATATATATATATATATATATATATGAATACTGAATTTATCCAATTAAACATTTACAGTGGAAAACCCAAAATTTTTATTGTATCTTTTGCATCCTTCATTAAAACAGTGCATCAAGAAGAGAGAGAGACACCAGAGAGTGTACCAGACACCAGAGAGTGTACCAGACACCAGAGAGTGTACCAGACACCAGAGAGTGTACCAGACACCAGAGAGTGTACCAGACACCAGAGAGTGTACCAGACACCAGAGTGTACCAGACACAAGAGAGTGTACCAGACACCAGAGAGTGTACCAGACACCAGAGAGTGTACCAGACACCAGAGAGTGTACCAGACACCAGAGAGTGTACCAGACACCAGAGAGTGTACCAGACACCAGAGAGTGTACCAGACACCAGAGAGTGTACCAGACACCAGAGAGTGTACCAGACACCAGAGAGTGTACCATACACCAGAGAGTGTACCAGACACCATAGAGTGTACCAGACACCAGAGAGTGTACCAGACACCAGAGAGTGTACCAGACACCATAGAGTGTACCAGACACCAGAGAGTGTACCAGACACCAGAGAGTGTACCAGACACCAGAGTGTACCAGACACCAGAGTGTACCAGACACCAGAGAGTGTACCAGACACCAGAGAGTGTACCAGACACCAGAGAGTGTACCAGACACCTGAGAGTGTACCAGACACCAGAGAGTGTACCAGACACCAGAGAGTGTACCAGACACCAGAGAGTGTACCAGGCACCAGAGAGTGTACCAGACACCAGAGAGTGTACCAGACACCAGAGAGTGTACCAGACACCAGAGAGTGTACCAGACACCAGAGAGTGTACCAGACACCAGAGAGTGTACCAGACACCAGAGAGTGTACCAGACACCAGAGAGTGTACCAGACACCAGAGAGTGTACCAGACACCTGAGAGTGTACCAGACACCAGAGAGTGTACCAGACACCAGAGAGTGTACCAGACACCAGAGAGTGTACCAGACACCAGAGAGTGTACCAGACACCAGAGAGTGTACCAGACACCAGAGAGTGTACCAGACACCAGAGAGTATACCAGATACCAGAGAGTGTACCAGACACCAGAGAGTGTACCAGACACCAGAGAGTGTACCAGACACCAGAGAGTGTACCAGACACCAGAGAGTGTACCAGACACCAGAGTGTACCAGACACCAGAGTGTACCAGACACCAGAGTGTACCAGAGACCAGAGAGTGTACCAGCCTCTTAGATGGAACTACAGTAAACCTGCCATAAGGATTTTGCCCTTTTTGTGAATGTAATATGGAAATTTTTGTATATTTTTCGAATTTTATTTAACACTTAACAGGAATTGTTAGGTATTAATATGAGAGTTGTGAAGGGAGAAGGAAGTCTACCTACCTGGAGTCTACCTACCTGGAGTCTACCTACCTGGAGTCTACCTTCCTGGAGTCTACCTACCTGGAGTCTACCTACCTGGAGTCTACCTACCAGGAGTCTACCTACCTGGAGTCTACTACCTGGAGTCTACCTACCTGGATTCTACCTACCAGGAGTCTACCTACCTGGAGTCTACCTACCTGGAGTCTACCTACCTGGAGTCTACCTACCAGGAGTCTACCACCTGGAGTCTACCTACCAGGAGTCTACCTACCTGGAGTCTACCTATCTGGAGTCTACCTACCTGGAGTCTACCTACCAGGAGTCTACCTACCAGGAGTCTACCTACCTGGAGTCTACCTACCTGGAGTCTACCTACCAGGAGTCTACCTACCTGGAGTCTACCTACCTGGAGTCTACCTACCAGGAGTCTACCTACCAGGAGTCTACCTACCAGGAGTCTACCTACCTGGAGTCTACCTACCAGGAGTCTACCTACCTGGAGTCTACCTACCTGGAGTCTACCTACCAGGAGTCTACCTACCTGGAGTCTACCACCTGGAGTCTACCTACCTGGAGTCTACCTACCAGGAGTCTACCTACCTGGAGTCTACCTACCTGGAGTCTACCTACCAGGAGTCTACCTACCTGGAGTCTACCTACCTGGAGTCTACCTACCAGGAGTCTACCTACCTGGAGTCTACCACCTGGAGTCTACCTACCTGGAGTCTACCTACCTGGAGTCTACCTACCTGGAGTCAGCCTACCTGGAGTCAACCTGGAGGGTGTTCAAGGGGGTCAACGCCCCCGCGGCACAGTTCTTAACCCAAGTGACGGGGAAAGTATATTTACCAGATCTTCGATATTATTATAATCAAAAGAAGCGCTAAACCACAAGGGTTATACAGCAATGTTTGTTAACGTTGTTGGGCGGGTGAGACTGTTTTCATCTGTCAATATTCATAATAACATTGTTATAATTCGAAAGACCCTTGTGGGTTTAGCTCTTAGTTATGATGATAATAATAATATAACTAGATATTATAGCTCCCTTTCTTCCATATTTCATTACATACAGCTGATCATACTCCATGGAGCCATCATAATTTTCTTTAGCTTGTGTAAAACCTATTAAATATTACTTAAAATGTGACTGGACCATAAATCCATGACGTCAGACTCTGCTCCAGAGTCGAGCCAATCAAAGAGAGACTCTGACGTCATAATAATCAAACTAGATTAAAATACTCATTGAAGCCTTGAAATTTATATGGAATGCAATAAGTAATTAATGAATGAAGTGCCTGTATGTTGATATATAGCGTCAACCCAAAGCTGAAGGATATAAATTAAAATTGATTTAAATCAAGTGTACTGTCAGGGTGGTGGGGGTTGGGACAACATTACAAGTGACTGTGTTAACTTGTCCCTGGAAAATGTGGGAGGAAGCGCAGGTGTTTACTCCATTGTATGACGACACTCCACTAATTAATTCTACAAGGAACAGAGAATTTCCAACTCACTCCATGAGCGAGAAGTCTTGGCAACGTTACAGACAACACTGGTGAACCACAACTCGTATATTATCCTCAGATGGGGGAATATAGTGGACTGTTAAGCCAGTGGAAGGCCTCTGTCAGATGACCAAAAGCTCCAGCTGCGTGTCATCATATGGCTAAGACCCGCATCAGGAAACACTTGTCTTATTTCCTGACAAACCTTACCTAACCTAACCTTAGATGGGGATCGATTGTTGTTAACCCTCAAGGTCGAGTATAAACACGAGTACGGTGGTTTAACCTGAAATAATTCGGCGTTAGGCCACAAACCAACAACGAAATACAAGATGTGGATTTTATTAATGGAAGGTTTGTTGCTGATTTAATACTCTTATCTATAATAATAATAATAATAATAATAATAATAATAATAATAATAATAATAATAATAATAATAATAATAATAATCTTTATTTCTACAAGTACATGTACAAAGTATACAGGCCTAGCTGACATCAATGACAATATTATATAGAAAGTCCCTTGTTATGTAGAGCATTTCGGGCAAATTAGGTCAGTTTTGTCCTCACGATGCGACCCACACCAGACGACTAAAACCCAGGTACCTATGTTACTGTTAGGTGAACAGGGATTGGTGGTCTTGGGCAGCAACACTTCGAACCATAGAATCTCCAGTTTATTATCATACAAGCACATACTCCACCACCTGTCTATTTGAGTAAAAATGACCTGGAATTGACAAAAATCAAGTGAAGACCTGCTTTCTTGATGCAGTCATGATCATCAATATATGGGAAGGGTTCATTTGATGCGAAAAGTTTTGAAAAATCAAGTTCAGCAATACTAAAGGGTAATGGATTAAAGCGTATTTTTTTGCATACAAACTGATGTGTAGCAACTTTAATATAACCAGACATATATTTGCTGTGCACCCAACCCATTCACAGGAGGTCGATCCCCATGCCCAGCCCTTCTAGGGCAGGGTAGGTGCCAAAGCTGGAGCTTGCTACCATCTGTGGCTCGCAAGCCTGCCCTTCCTGTCAGCCTCCTTGGGGCGGGGAAGGTGGCAGACCAGAGTGGCCTAGCATCTATCTACCACCTGCCTGGTGCTGGTGGGGAATGTGGCTAGGCCTGGGACCAGTTGGTCCCGCCGCTGAGGGGTACCCCCTCCCATGGGAGACATAGGTCTCTGCTACTCCCATGCCAGGGAGCCGGAGCCGGGTCGCCATCTGGTAAAGACCCGGGCTGGGAGAATTCCCGGTGAATCAACACCTCCAACCATTCACAGGAGAGACACCATGCCCAGCCCTTCTAGGGCGGGGTAGGTCCTAGAGCAGGAGCTTGCTACCATCTGCGGCTCCCAAGACTACCATTCCCACGGTCCCCCTGGGGCATGGAAAATGGCAAACAAGGGGCTTAGCTTCTCCCTACGAGCCCCTTGAGGGCTGGGAACGTGGCTAGGCCTGGGGACAGTTGGTCCCAGACTATGAGGAGGTACTTGTACCTCCTCCCATGGAAGACATAAGTATCAGACACTCCCAAGACAGGGAACCAAGGCCGGGTCACCATCTGGAAAAGACTCGGGCCGGGAGAGTACCGGCGGCGAATCAACAACAACAACAACAACCATACACAGTTCACATGTATTTACTGTTCTTCCTCCGCTCCTTAGTAAAGTGCAGACATACTGGTGCAGTGTTTACAGTTATGTCTAATGTTATTTGGTCTGGTAACAACACCGACTCTGTGACCTCACCTGGTCCTAAGAATGCATTACAAACAAAGTTATCACTCCTGGCCATTAGTTCATCATATTCACCGTCATTTATATTGTGTATGTACCTTACCTCACATAAGATAATCACACGACTGTAGCTGCCAACAGTTGTGCCACAGTGAGCCCAAGGGGACTCTGTTTGTCTTTTTTGAACCTGCGCATTAACTTGTGGTCCTGGATTACTTTGAATATCACCTCATAACAGTGCCACTATTAGTGCGGTACGCCACTGCTTTATTTGTATGGACGTCGATCCCTGTCCTGAATTCAAAGTGTTCCCCTTCCTAAGGGAACTGGATGATGCCAATAAAAATATCTATCTTTAAACAGCAGCGCTATCCGAACTTCCAGGTTAAGCCAACCAAGATCAAAAAAGATAGCTCAACATACACTAGCTTCCCCTGAAGAGTCTAGACCACTGGACAAGAAATTAAATTAGAGAAAACGATTTCACAGCTGCTTTAAAAGACAGACTAATATAAAATTGCCGGTTGAACTTTGATGAAAATTCACAAGCTAAACAGAGGACTTTTCCGCATCTTGTAGGTTTAGAAGCTGGCCTAATACCCGTCAAAGTAAGAATTTAAAGTTATTGAAGTTAAGATTTATTTATCAGGTTAAATTTTGAATGTTTTTTTTGCAAATTTACTTATTAAAACTTATTGCAATAAGTAAATTTAGATTGATAGGGTGATGACGGACGTCCACAAAATCATAAAATCATAATTTTTATGAGTCTAGGTGTCATATTCGTTATTTAAAATGGTGTAGCTAGGGGGTAAGAAGTAAGTTCATTCAGGTATACACAAATACAGTTACATAGATTATCATACATAGCAGCATGTGTAGAGAACCCAGGATAACCCCAAAAAAGGTCAGACAAAGTGACTTATTTCCATTGGGGTCCTTGTGATAAGTATTATTTATATTTAAAAGTTAAAAAAGGTAAGTATCTTAACTATATAAAAGCAGTTACAATAAAAGAAGATATATACTAGGGGAGAGGTAAAACTAGTTATTTTCATTGACATTAAAGGTAGGATTAGATTATAGTATATATAAATAAATGGTTATAACTGACCATAATTTTTAAAGGGGTGGACCGGTAAGCCAGCGGAAGGCCTCGGTCAGATGACCAAAAGCTCCAACGGCGGGTCATCATCTGACTAAGACCCGCGTCAGGAAACACTTGTCCCGTTTCCTGACGAACCTAACCTAATCTAGTATATATATGTTAGATATACATGAAATCACTCTCCTACCTTTCTGTAGCCATATTCATGAGGTACATTTTGGCTCTCTTCTTGAACTGGCTCATGCTGTGACAGGCTGTGACAGGCTGTGACACGTGCAGGCAGTCTAGTCCACTCTTTTATTGCTGTATAGAAAAAAAGTATTTTAAGCCTGATCACTAATAAATAAAGATTTGTTCGGATTTTTAACCCCGAGGGTTAGCCACCCAGGATAACTCAAGAAAATCAGTGCGTCATCGAGAACAGTCTGTCTTATTTCCATTAGGATCCTTTTGTCTTGTTACCCAGGATGCGATCCACAGCAGTCGTCTTTAGGTTTGGGGCCCTCAACATGGAAATTAAATTGAATTACAAATAAGAAATGAACTGAAATGAATGATAAACAGCAGTTTTCGAAAAAAAAAATGTTACGTTTCGAAGACGTCTGATTTTATTGACTTTAAAAATAACTTTGACTATAATTTTCAGTTTGTAATATATTCCATCTACACTATATAATAATTACCGATGTGTATTTATTTATATCTTTGGTGTCACACTTTCGGGATCTATATATATTTTGTTGCATAATCTTTCCAGTCTGCAACAAATCACCAAATTCATAAATCAAACATTACATACGTAAGTAGACTTAGCAAACCATACATCACATTTATGCATCACATGATCACACTGTAATATCTACAAAAGGTCTTTCTTTCTACACTTAACATCTGCCAAATCTTTAACTAACCCATCAGACTGTATCTTCTTGAGGACACAGCTCTCAACATCCAATAGGCACAGATCACTTAGTCTTTCATGGGTCATTGTCGTTCTCAGATAATTTTTTATCAATGCCAACTTGCTAAACGACCTGTCTCCCGCACAACTAGTGACCATCATGTTCAAATATATTCTAAGGGCTACAGTAACACCTGGAAAAGTATCAGCAAGTCCTTCATCATGTAGTAAAACTGACTGTTGATATGGAGTGAGACATAACCTGAGCTTGGCAAAGGCTGCAAACTGGACAACTTCCTCAACAAACACTACTGAAGTCTTGAGGGTAAATACTGATAAGTTTCTTAGCCTCATTTTAATAATAATAATAATAATAATAATAATAATAATAATAATAATATAATAATATTTTTATTTCGATGCATGTTACAAGTGTACACTGTTATTGGTAGTTACAATTATAAAACTGTAATGCAAGGAGAGCCACTGGCATGCCATGGCATTAGGGGCAGTTTATTCTAAAGACTTATTCACTAAGTACTTAATGCTAAAGAAATTGATTGAGTTTATTCTATTTCTGTATTATTTTAAATTATAATATGATTATACATATTATTAAAAGACAATACAAGTTCAGTTCAGTTCAGACTCTCAGGTAAGGACCCACTAGGGGCGAGGGGAAAGTGGGGACAGAAGAATAGCCGGTGAGAGGAAGAGCTGAAGTAGAAGAGAAAGAGTCAGGACTAAACCCAATAGTTACACACAATACAAGAGAAATTGGTTGAGTTTAATCTAGTTGTATATTTTATTTCAAGTTACAGTATGTTGATACTAGTATACTAGTATAATAACAATACTAGAAAAATTTATTGAGTTTCTTCTAGTTATATATTTTATTTCAAATTAACAAAATGACGATACTATAAGATTTTAAATGACAATATGATGATATGAAATTGCAACAAGTGTTAAGGAGGATGAACATATCAAATTGAGATTATCTTAAGTAAAAAAATATTGGGTTTGAAAGTTTGTTACAGTATGAGTATTTAGTATAGTGTGAGTAGGTGATTTTTGAGAAGAGTCTTGAATTGATTTTCCGACAAGGTTAACTTAATATTTACTGGTAATGAATTCCAGATTCTGGGTCCCTTTATGTGCATAGAATTTTTACATTGGTTAGTATGGACTCGGGGTATGTCAAATAGTGATCTGTGTCTTGTGTCATGGTCGTGGGACCTATTAAAGTTGTTGAGGAGAATTTTGAGCGGAGGGTTGATATTAGCATGTAGAGTTTTATGTTGACTATTACATTTAACCTATCATACACTGCTTGGTATGCTACCCTGCCTTGTTATTAGGCAACACACAACTGATCTAAAATGAAATTAAAAGTTTCACATCTGATTTTTTCTCTGGGAGACAAAGCAACTTTCTCTGAGACTGATATTGGGTTTGCATCATATTGCTTGTTTCTCTTTCTTTGTCTGCTTGTAGTTGTTTTGTAGTCTGTGTTGCCACAGATAACTGTAAGAATGGAGAAATATATGATGGTGGCGTGAAGGGGGACAGGAGCTCTAGTGGGGAAACAGGTGTAGACAAGGACATACAAAAACCAATGTTACAAACTAGCAATACCACGGTAGATAGTAAACAAGGGGATGCCTCGAGAAATATTGAAGATAAATTACCAGAAACAACTGATGAAGGCTCCATTGTCAGCACTAGTGCTGAAGATAGAAATGAGACAGGAAAACACGCACCAGTAGGAAATACAATAGGGAACACAGTCACAAAAAAACAAGGCAAACAGAAACCAGGCCTATGCAAATATTATGCACTTGGTATCTGCAGGCATGGAATATCTGGGAAAAACAGATTGGACATGCAACTTTGACCACCCCAGAAAATGCCGTGCCCATATGACAACAAGAAAATGCAACCTCCCTTTCTGTAAGCTTTTCCACCCTGAAATGTGCCACTCATCAGTTCAGGAAAGACAGTGCTATAACTTATATTGCCAGGCACACCATCTAAACAGACCATGGGAAAACCTGGGTAGCCAAAGCCACTCCAGAGAGAGAGTATTTTAGCGCCAGGAAGGTAAAAAAGCTGGCAGGAAATGACAGAAATCGTACACCAACTGTAATCATTTCTGGAGTGGAATCACAGTCAATAGCCTCCACTCCAGAACAGCAGATATTAGTGCCAAGAATAAAAGACCCCTCATCCCATACCACCAATCCGACGACATTCATCTTATCTTTGCAAATATACAGGGTCTAAAGCCAGTGACAAAAAACAAAATACCTTACATCCGTGGACTGCTTACAGAGTCAAATGCAATGTTTGCGGCTTTCACAGAGACCCACATAAAAGATCACTTGGACAATGAAATATGGATCCCTGGCTACAACCTATACAGATGTGACAGAGTGAACAGGCAAAAGGGGTGGGTTGGCCTGTATATCACAGAGTCACTTATATGCTCAGAACTAATAAATGCCTCAAATGATGTAGTTGAAGTTTTAGCAGTAAAGATCGAGAATCAAAACCTGGTCATTGTGGTTGTATACAAGCCTCCAGATGCAACGTCCCAACAATTCCAGGAACAGCTTCTGAAAATTGACCACTGTCTGGAAAACCTTCCAGCTCCTGCCCCCAACATCTTGCTCCTGGGGGATTTCAACCTAAGGCACCTAAAATGGAGGAATATTGCAAATAATGTGGTAGCAGAGATAACACCAGGAGGCAGCTCAGATGAAAACTCGCACACACACACGAGCTTTTAAATCTCTGCACCAAATTCACCTTAAACCAGCAAATAATAGAGCCTACAAGATTGGAGAATATGCTGGACCTCATCTTCACTAACAATGATGTTCTGATACGAAATGTCATTATATAAAAAACAATATACTACTCAGATCACAACATAATAGAGGTCCAGACATTTTTGCCGGGGGGCCCCAGACCGACAAAATGTGATCAGTCGCGAAGGAGCCTTCACCAAATTCAACTTCAATAACAAAAACATAAGGTGGGACCAAGTAAACCAAGTCCTAAATGATATAAACTGGGAAGATAGCCTAAGCATCACGGATCCTAACCTATGTCTAGAACAAATTAACTCTGTGGAACTTGATGTTTGCTCAAGGCAAATGTTAATGTTGCAGTTTTATAACTGTAATGTAAGCACCCCTCTGGCAAGACAGTGATGGAGTGAATGATGATGAAAGTTTTTCTTTTTCGGGCCACCCTGCCTTGGTGGGAAACGGCCGATATGTTAATAAATCAAAATAAATATATAAGTAGGTTTCGTTTAAGGGAGCTGTGTGACAGACAACTCGTGAACTGATCCAGTATGTTATGTCTGTTCATCCCCTGGTTGGCTTGCAAACTTTTCCGTCTTGTCAGTTAAAGAAGTGAGTAACGTGACTTTATTATGACTGTTGCGAGTTACGCAATGAGATGCGTGCAGCGTAAATCAGGTACTACGTAGTCTGTAGGCGTTTCCGTTTATGCTGACATCATGAGTAATTTCGGTGAAAGATAAGCTACTAGTGGACATTCCTACACCACTATCAGTGGCTTGGTTACATGAGTGCTTGTGTGTGTGTTTTGTGTGTGTGTGTGTTTTGTTTGTGTTTGTTTGTGTTTGTGTTTTGTTTGTGTTTGTATGAGTGTGTGTTTTGTTTTACATGATGCTAGGATTGCTGGTGTCTTTTTGCTGTCTCATAAACACGCTGCATAACAGGTGTATCTTACTACTTCTACTTACACTTAGGTTACACTACACTGGCATACACATGCATATATATACATACACATCTAGGTTTTTCTTTTTTTTAATAGCTCTTGTTCTTCTTTATTTCCTTTATTCTTCATGGGGAAGTGGAAAAGAATCTTTCCTCCGTAAGCCATGCGTGTCGTGTGAGGCGACTAAAATGCCGGGAGCAATGGGCTAGTAACCTCCTTCTGTAGAAAACTACTGAAAAGGATGTTTGAATGGGATGCTTGAATATGCGTGGATGTAGTGCGGATGATAAGAAAGAGATGATTGCCGATGTTATGAATGAAAAGAAGTTGGATGTCATGGCCCTAAGCGAAACAAAGCTGAAGGGGGTAGGCGAGTTTCAGTGGGGAGAAATCAATGGGATTAAGTCAGGAGTATCTGAGAGAGTTAGAGCTAAGGAAGGTGTAGCAATAATGTTGAAGGATCAGTTATGGAAGAAGAGGGAATATAAATGCATAAATTCAAGGATTATGTGGATTAAAATAAGGGTCGGATGCAAAAAGTGAGGCATAATAAGTGTGTATGCACCTGGTGAAGAGAGAAGTGTAGAGGAGAGAGAGAGAGATTTTGGGAAATGTTAAGCGAATGTATAGGAACTTTTGAACCAAGTGAGAGAGTAATTGGGTTTATTTTTTTTATTTTTGTTTTTGGGGGGAAATTAATAAACACAAAATGGTAAGGAATATCGCAATTCTGTATTTGCCATTCTGTAGAACCATCATTTCTCAATACCGAGTGCTGAAATCCAGAGAATCCATCCAGTAGTTATGGAAAAGTGTGGCTACAAACGTCAATAACTTATTCCTGAGTTATACATATTACATTAGTTCTGTGTACAACTCCACGGTCACCGCACACCAAATCTCAGCAAGCCGCGCACCTCTACTTATATCAGCAGCCCACAGGCGACTGAGCTGCAGGTGCTCTGTGCACTGGTATGTACTTCACTCAGAAGGTGCCAACTGATCCTCTAGCTTTTGCACTAATCTCTTGTGAGGAATTGTGTCAAAGGCCTTCTTGCAGTCCAAGAATATGCAATCTCCCCAACCATCTCTCTCGTGTCTTACTTCTGTTACCTTGTCATAAAACTCAAGTAAGTTTGTGACACAGGATTTTCCTTCACCTCCACCTCGGTTGTGTATCTCATCCAGCACTTGTTGGTATATCCCTTGTGGGACCAAGTAAACCAAGTCCTAAATGATATAATAATAATAATAATAATAATAATAATAATAATAATAATAATAATAATACTAATACTAATAATACTAATACTAATACTAATAATAATAATAATAATAATAATAATAATAATAATAATAATAATAATAATAATAATAATAATAATAATAATAACAGAAGCCTAAGCATCACGGATCCTAACCTATGTCTAGAACAAATTAACTCTGAGGCACTTGAGGTTTGCTCAAGGCAAATTTCCTTTAGGAAAAGGAGGAGGTGTAAACTAGAAAGAGAGAGGCGCTTCCTATACAGGCGAAGGCAAAGAATAACGGAGCGACTACAAGAAGCCAATATATCTGAAATACGTAGGGAGACACTGGTCAGAGAAATAGCAAACATTGAATTAAAACTAAAGGAATCTTACAGGAATCAAGAAACGCAGGAAGAACTAAAAGCCATAAATGAAATTGAAAGAAACCCAAAGTATTTCTTTTCTTATGCCAAATCAAAGTTGAGAACAACATCCATTATTGGGCCCCTACTTAAACGAGATGGGTCCTACACAGATGACAGCAAGGAAATGAGTGAGTTACTTAAGTCCCAGTATGACTCAGTTTTTAGCGAGCCGCTAACCAGACTGAAAGTCGAAGACCTAAATGAATTTTTTATGAGAGTGCCACAGAACTTGGCAGACACAAGCCTATCTGACATTACCCTGACGCCAAATGACTTCGAAAAGGCAATAAATGACATGCCCATGCACTCCACTCCAGGCCCAGACTCATGGAACTCCGTGTTACTAGAAACAACAGACATAGCCCCACTCCACAAAGGGGGCAGTAAAGCAATAGCAAAGAACTACAGACCAATCGCGCTAACGTCCCATATCATAAAAATCTTTGAAAGGGTTCTAAGAAGCAAGATCGCCACTCATGAAGATGCATATCAATTACATAACCCAGGGCCGCATGGGTTTAGAGCAGGTCGCTGCTGTCTGTCCCAACTACTGGACCACTACGACAAGGTCCTGGATGCTCTAGAAGACAAACAGAATGCAGATGTTATATACACAGACTTTGCAAAAGCCTTTGATAAGTGTGACCATGGTGTAATAGCACACAAAATGCGTGATAAAGGAATAACAGGAAAAGTTGGTAGATGGATCTATAATTTCCTAACAAGTAGAACACAAAGAGTAGTAGTCAACAGAGTAAAGTCTGAGACGGCTACGGTGAAAAGCTCTGTTCCACAAGGCACAGTACTCGCTCTCATCCTGTTCCTCATCCTCATATCGGACATAGACAGGGATATAAGCCACAGTGCCGTGTCTTCCTTTGCAGATGACAGACGAATCTGCATGACAATGTCCACCGTTGAAGACACTGCAAGACTCCAAGCAGACATCAACCAAATCTTTAAATGGGCTGCAGAAAACAATATGAAGTTCAATGATGAGAAATTTCAATTACTCAGATATGGAAAACGTGAGGAAATTAAAATCTCATCGGAGTACAAAACAAATTCCAACCACACAATAGAGCGAAAAACTAATGTCAAAGACCTGGGAGTGATCATGTCAGAGGATCTCACCTTCAGGGACCATAACACGGTAGCAATCGCATCTGCTAGAAAAATGACAGGATGGATAATGAGAACCTTCAAAACCAGGGATGCCAAGCCCATGTTGACACTTTTCAGGTCGCTTGTTCAGTCTAGGCTGGAATATTGCTGCACACTAACTGCACCTTTCAAGGCAGGTGAAATTGCTGACCTAGAAAATGTGCAGAGAACCTTCACGGCACGCATAACTGCGATAAACCACCTCAATTACTATGAACGCTTGAAGTTCCTAAACCGGTACTCCCTAGAATGCAGGTGGGAGAGATACATTATTATATACAAGTGGAAAATTCTCGAGGGATTAGTACCAAACTTGCACACGAGAGTCACTCCCTACAAAAGCAAAAGACTCTGCAGGCGATGTAACATCCCCCCAATGAAAAGCAGGGGTGCCACTAGCACGTTGAGAGACAACACAATAAGTGTCAGGGGCCCAAGACTGTTCAACTGCCTCCCAGCATACATCAGGGGGATTACCAACAAACCCCTGGCTGTCTTCAAGCAGGCACTGGACAGGCACTTAAAGTCGGTGCCTGACCAGCCAGGCTGTGGTTCGTACGTTGGACTGCGTGCGGCCACCAGTAACAGCCTGGTTGATCAGGCTCTGATCCAACATGAGGCCTGGTCACAGACCGGGCCGCAGGGGCGTTGACCTCTGGAACTCTCTTCAGGTATACTCCAGGTATACATACCTCTTGGTCATTTGTGCGTGTGTGTACTCACCTAGTTGGCGTGTGTGTGTGTGCTCACCTATTTTTACTGAGCTATTTGAAGTTGCAAGGGTTGATTCACAGTTCCTGGCCCTGCTTCTTAACTTTCCACTCCCTCTTAGCCTTGTAGGTCCTATTGTATCTGGATCTTGTCTACACCACTACCTCACCAAGATCATGCCACTTGCCGACCACTCTGAGACCAAAGAAATACTTCCTAAAATCCCTGAGGTTCATCTGTGACTAACTCCCAGCTGTGTCCCGAGTTCCTCTTTCTCGCTTTTCAAACAGCTTATCCCAGCCTCCCTTATCAATTCTGAGTATTTTGCATGTCGTTATCATGTCTTCCCTAGTTCTTCTGTTCTCCAGTATCGTTGGGTTCAGTTCTGTTAGCCTCTCCTTGGAGGTCATGCTCCTTAGCTCGGAGAGTGTTGTACAGCATTAACGAAAAAATAGTAATAGTAATAATAGTGGACGTAGTATATAAGAACAAGAGAACAAGAGCACTGTGGAGCGCTACTGGCCCACAGGGGTAGGACAAAATTCCCTGCTTGACAAAAATTCCCATAGGACAGAACCCACCTACGCAGAAGACAGGAAAGGCAATGAAAATATAGGGAAGACGAAGAAGTAAGGAGAGGAGGAGGAAAAGGATTGTCAAGTCCCAAGTGTTCTGAAGTTTGAAGAATTGAACAGAATAATGAGAAAGGAAGGCATCTACAGAGACAAAGCCAGGACTAAGATGCATATTAGGAAAGTTGTGTACAAGAGATTCTTCAAACAGACGGCTTCTGTTAAAGCTAGAAGGCTAGACAGTTTTGACAGAGGACCAGTTAATAGGATGACTGTTTCCCATGACTACCGCTATCCCTTACCTGTTTCCCATGACTAATGCTAAGGGAGCTGTGCTCGTAGACCTGCACTGCCGCCTGGTGGCTATAGGTCTGCCTTCAACTCACCTCGCAACACCCTGCATCCCCTCACTCACGCAGCAGACAGCCTACAGACAAGAAGTTCCCCCTCCCTCACTCATGGCTGGGGCCCTGACTTGCCCCTAGGGCCGCCTAGACACGCTGTCTGTATCAAGTACCCAGTAAGGAAAATGACGTCATCTGAAGAGTATTATTCACCGCCAAATAACATTGATTATATTGGTGGTATACAGTGTTTGCATCTCCCTCCGTTGGGAGGAAGAGGAAGTCAGGAAGTCACTGCCTCCTTCATCGACTAGAAGAAGCAGCATCCGTCTCTCAACAAGTTCTCCTGATGTCGGGTCTGCAACTCTTATCATCCAGACACAGGTACAAGTAAGATTCAGGCCCAAATTCGCTTAATTTCCTCGGGAAATCTTGGCAGCGTCACCTACGTCCACAGCATCCAAGGCTGTTTCTGAGTCACATGTTCAGCATCACCTGTATGTTGCTGCTGTTGTTTCTGCTCAGCATGACTATTTCAGGATGACAGAGATGAGTTTTATGGTGTTTTTTTCCCGTCCAAGGTGGTATAGTCCACCTTGGGCACCACGTGTGTGGGTAAGGAAGGGAGGAGGCGGATCCTCGCCTCATTTTACACCACTACGCTCACACCGTCTCCACTACTCAATGCTATCCACTCCCTCTATGCTGTTTCTCTGAATTCCGTGTGAATTCCTGGTCAGACCTGTGTGTCCAAGTGCCCGAGGTCACTCGAAGCCATGTGGATCAATCCACGTGAGTTATCATGCTTGTGGATCACCAAGAAACGTGAGTTACCAGGAGTGTGGATCAAGCCATGTGAGTTACCAGGCGTGTGGATCAAGCCATGTGAGTTACCAGTCGTGGATCAAGCCATGTGAGTTAACAGTCGTGGATCAAGCTATGTGAGTTACCAGTATGTTACTGATATGAGCGCAGCCTAACCACACACACCACACACCCTGTCTCATAAGTTCTAACTTCCCAGCGTTGTCTAGTTAATTACGGGGTCTATTTGCTGTTGTCTGCCTGACGTCACCTCGCGACGTCATTCTAGGACGTTGTCTGACGTCACTCAGGATATTGTCTGACATCACCCAGGACGTCACACCTTGATGTCACCCTAGGACATTGCCTGACGTCACCTCACGACGTCTGCTCGACGTCACGCTTGACAGGCACCTAAAGTCGGTACCTGACCAGCCAGGCTGTGGTTCGTACGTTGGACTGCATGCGGCCAGCAGTAACAGCCTGGTTGACCAGGCTCTGGTCCAACATGAGGCCTGGTCACAGACCGGGCCGCAGGGGCGTTGACCCCTGGAATTCTCTCCAGGTAAACACCAGGTAAACATCACCCTACGATGTCACATCGACAGTCTTAATCTGCAATTTCACAGTGAGCAATTTAAGGTGTTTTCAGTAATGTCTAGAACGACAGAGAGAAGAAATACTGAAAGGGTTCAATATCGTAATGACACATGTTAATTCCACTCAATGTTCCATTACTAGTGTTTTCACGTGTTCCTAAATGCCTTAGTGACGATTTTTGCACAGAAAAGCATCATTTGCTAGTGAAAGCCATGTTCAGTGTGGGTGTGCGAGTTGTCCGTGTGTTCTGATGAGGTGGTCTGAGCCCAGACGAGTGTGTAGACCACAGTGTGGTCTACACTGTGACAAACTGTCACAGATGTGACAGTTTGTTGACTGACACTAGTCAGTCCTAGTGTCAGATACTGAATTATCTGAGCACCCTATATAGAGTACCTAAATATGCTCACTGCTCTTGTAGATGTCATGTCAGAGAGTCGTCCCTACTACGACTCCCGGATACGCCTGAGTCGTCCATGCTAAGACTCTCACCGGCACCACTAAGCTGTGCTGCCGAGTTCCCGGCAGTGACTGCCCCTGCGACAGTACCAGTCGAGAAGAGTCCTTCTGAGTCGCACGGCCAGAAGAAGACCTGCCCAGATGCCGAGTTCTGACAACGCCTCACTCGAGGGCACCAGCAGGTTGTGCCCCAGGTTGAGTGGACCCTACAGCGACTATCTCACGATGACTGCTTCACCCTCCCAGACGAGACCGAACCCTGTTACGTAGCTCAGCAGCAGTGATGTCTCCTGTGTTGCAATATCTGTGCAGACGCAGGAAAGCGTGCAGTGACGCCCACCGAGGCTCACTGTGTTGACACAATGTTTTTAGCACATCCCCTTTTTTTCTTCCCTCTCTGTACGAAGATTTTTTATGTCCAGGTACACAAATAACCCACATATAGAAGAGAGGAGCTTACGACGACGTTTCGGTCCGACTTGGACCATTTACAAAGTCACACTAACAAAAAGAAGGGAGGGAGGGAGTTTATATAGGCAGCTGACAGGGGCGGGAACAAGAGAAAGTGGTGGAGGAGTAATAGTGGTAGTAGTAGTAGTGGTAGTAATAGTAGTAGTGGAGTCAGTCAAATACTAAGAAAGAGGAGCACTGCAAGGGAGCTAGCGGCCCACATAGGGTAAGGGCAAGAACACAGAAGAGAAATAAGGAAGAGGAAAGAGGAAAGGGGAAGAGGGAGAAGGAAAAAAAAGAATCAGGTTAAGTCATGGGTGTTCTGAAGTTTGGAGCATTTAACAATGTAATGGGAAAGGAAAGCATCAACAGAGACAAAGCCAGGGCTAAGATTCATACAAGGAAAGTTGTGTATAAGGGAGGATTCAACAAGACGACGACTGAGAAAGTTGGACGTAGGGTAAACAGTTTTAGCAGAAGACCAATCAATAGGATGACTGTGATCTCTGACATGACAGACAAGAGCATTGTTGGTGTTGGCAAACCTAACACTACTTTTGTGCTCCCTGAGTCTGTCAGAAAGAGATCGGCCAGTTTCTCCAAAGTACTGAAGAGGACAGGAGGAACAAGAAATAGAGTAGACACCAGGAGCATATATGGAGGGAGGAGGGGTATGAACTAGATTAGTGCAAAGAGTGTTAGTTTGGCGGAAAGTAAGTTTGATATCTAAGGAACGGAGAGAGCTGTTGCTATTAGAGAGACCGGAAATGTAGGGAAGACAGAGGACAGGAGAGTTCCCAGGAGTAGAGAGTTTGGGAGAGAAGAAAGCCCGTTTAGCACGTGAGAAGGCAGAGTCTATGAAGTGGGAAGGGTAGAAAAGACGGGAAAATGAATTATGAAGAGTGGAAATTTCTACTTCAAGGAACTGAGGATCACAAATGGGGAGCGCACGGAGAAAGAGGGAGATAAGAACACTTTTCTTGACAGGGGAAGCATGATAAGAAAAGTAGTGAATGTATACCTGGAGAGAGTTCCAGGGGTCAACGCCCCTGCGGCCCGGTCTGTGACCAAGCCTCATGTTGGATCAGAGCCTGATCAACCAGGATGTTACTGCTGGCTGCACGCAGTCCAACGTACGAACCACAGCCTGGCTGGTCAGGTACCGACTTTAGGTGTCTGTCCAGTGCCTGCTTGAAGACAGCCACTGTGCATAGGCTTGCGGTACACTGAAAAGGCAAAACCTGTAACTGTAACGGTATTGTGCCTTTTTTTGTTATTTATGTCCAGGTACATATGATTTATATTTTGTGCAAGTGCCCTGTTCCTGAGAGAGAGAGACCGAGTCTTACTCAGTCACGTGACACGATCGGGGACGACCGTTGGGTAGCGTGCCCAAGTGATGTAACTGGGTATGCCTACCCCATACCTGTTTCCCATGACTACTGCTAACCCATACCTGTTTCCCATGACTATCTCTAGGAGAGCTGTGCCCGTAGACCTGTGCTGCCGCCTGGTGGCTATAGGCCTACCTTCAGCTCACCCCGCAACACCCTGCATCCCCTTCACTCACGCAGCAGACAGCCTACAGACAAGAAGTTCCTCCTCCCTCCTGCCAGGCTGGGGGTCTGGCTGGCCCTCAGGGCCGCTTGTATCTGTATGAAGTATCCAATAAAGTAAAGACGTCCTCCGAAGAATATTATTCACCACGAAATAACATTGACAGGCTGTAAAGAACTTTGTTAGTGCCGGCAAGGCTAACACTTCTTTTGAGCTCTTTGAGTCTCTCAGAAAGAGAGCGGCCAGTTTCAACAAAGTATTGGAAAGGCCAAGAGGAGCAGGAAATAAAGTAAACACCGGAAGCATCAGTGGCAGGAGGAGAGGTGTGAATCTGATTACTACATGGTGCTCATGGATTCGTTGGTAGCGTCCTCGGTTCACACACTGAGGGTCCAGGATGGATCCCCAGGAAGGGTTAAACCTCACGTTTCCTTACATCTGCTGTTCCTGTTCACCTAGCAGTAAGTAGGTACCTGAGTGTTAGCCAACTGCTGTGGGTCCCATCCTGAAGGACAAAGTTAACCTAAGTTACCCAAAATGCTCTGCATAACCAAGTGCTTTATATGTCGTGCCGAATAGGTAAAACTGGTCAATTAGCAATAACTCATTTAAAATTAAGTCCTTTCTAAAATTTCCTCTTATACGTTTAAAAATATATTTTTTTCATTTATGTTAATGTAAAAATTTATAATTTTGTACCAAGAGAAACTTTGAAAACTTACCTAACCTTATTACAACAAGAGCAATTTAATTTAACCTAACCCAACTAAATATATTTTTGATACGTTTGCAATAATTTAATAATAAACAAACACAATGAAATATATTTTTTCGTTATGTTCAGAATGATTTTTGCGAAATTATTGCATACACAAATTTTTGCTTGTCTTATATGGCAAGAAGAGCGTTGCTATTTAAGCCAAAATCGCAAGTTTTATATATATATTTTAAATATATAGGGAGGTACCACCTCTAGAACTTTATTGGAGACCCTCATCCTCAGAGAAGACAATAAACGTACCTCAGGGAAAACTCGAGGTTCTTCCCGGAGCTGTTTGAATATTTTCTTCTCCTACCACCCCCTAAATATATATATATATATATATATATATATACGTATATACGTATATGTCAACACAGTCAACACTGAGCTCGTAAAAGATTTCTACCTGGATGGCAACCAACAAATTCACTCGCAATATTAACAAGACTTTCTTCATGTTAACATGTTATTCGGGAATAAAGCTAAAATGTCCATCTCAATATAAAAATAAATAAATCACATAAAGAAAAGCAAAACGTGAAAAAATTGTTAGGCATACACCTTGACTACAGTATGAATTTCAACGTTCACATCCAAGACACATCTAAGAAAATTTCTAAAACTGTGGGCAATGGGCATTCTATAAAAAAAATACGATACTTTGTTCCTCAAAAAATATTACTCCGTATTACTCTCTAACCCATTATTACCCAAGACAATCACCTGTCAGAATAATCACCCATTTAAGTTCCAGGCAACACTCACCCCCACGATTCGATGGTCTTAATTCCCTCAGCATACAAAACCCCCTCACTTACCACTGTGCGTTTTATAAATACAGGACACTCAGAACCAACCTCATCCCATCATTTCTTAGAGCCATAACAAAACACGTAAACATAATACAAGGAATATGTATATCTTAGATATACCACTTGTTCGACTAAATCTTCACAGGAATTCCATTCAAATGAAAAACATTAAAAATTGCAACTCACTTCCAGAAGATGCAAGAGTTTTCCTTCAGTCACCTGCTTCAAAAATACATTAAAAAATCACTTCCTAAATCTGACCTACTAAGCCCTGCTTAAGTTATGTTAAAGTCTGGTGTATCATTGACAACCTTGTTGATCCACAACGTATTAACATTCATAATGAAGTTCTCACTATTACTAATATGTTTCTACATATGTAAATAACGAAAAATATGTTACATCTCAATATTCACCACTACAGATATAACAACTTGATGCACAGAAGTCATTAATAGTAAACAATACCTCACTAGTAAACAATACCTCACTAGTAAACAATACCTCACTAGTAAACAATACCTCACTAGTAAACAATACCTCACTAGTAAACAATACCTCACTAGTAAACAATACATCACTAATAAACAATACCTTACTAGTAAACAATACCTCACTAGTAAACAATACCTCACTAGTAAACAATACCTCACTAGTAAACAATACATCACTAGTAAACAATACCTCACTAGTAAACAATACCTCACTAGTAAACAATACCTCACTAGTAAACAATACCTCACTAGTAAACAATACATCACTAATAAACAATACCTTACTAGTAAACAATACCTCACTAGTAAACAATACCTCACTAGTAAACAATACCTCACTAGTAAACAATACCTCACTAGTAAACAATACCTCACTAGTAAACTATCCTTATTATATATCTGGCATTATTTGTAATTTAATTTCAAGCTGCCAGAAATACTCTTCATAAGAAAGGACTTTCTATAAGGTGATTTATACACGTCAATTAATTATGTTAGTTACGTACTGTACCTTACTTTATGGAAATAGTTATTTTTGTCATGTCTTATATAGATGGTGAACAACGGGAGGGAGAATAAGCAACAGGAGAGCAAAGAGCAGGGAGACTAATAAAGAGATAGTAAATAACAGGAGAGAAATTTCACAACAGGAGAGTAAACAACGGCAGTAAACGGAGTGGATGGATAGGGGGAGGGGAGGGGTACAATAAGGTGAACAGGATACTGACCAGTATTCACGTGCGTAGTAATGGTGAGTTGTACACTGCTGACTCACACTCTACACTCAATACACTCTGTATTACTCATACACCATAAATATTATTATATCCATGGGAAAGCGGTGCACAGCATATTAGGGGCTTTTGGCATGTACATCTCATTTATACCTATGTATCATGTCTACCCAACTATGTATCATTGGACCATGTCTAAATAAAGTATTATTATCATACAGGGGTATCTGCCTTGTGTTGCCTCAACAATTATTGTGAACCCGTATCATCCTGTGAGTGATAGTTCAAAAAGTGGATCACAATGAGAGACTCCGCTGGGCATAGTTTCTAACATGTTTTAAGACATCATTCATTTAAGATATCACAAAGACATTAATCTACCCATTGCAAAATACGGGTACGATACAAAAAAATGTTCCCCTACCTCATCATCGTTACCAGTTAAAAGACTGGCTATTTACTACGGTACAATCTCTTGTAATGAAAGTTCGTTCATCTAGCCGGTGCAGAATGTGGGCGAAATCTCAATAATTTCAGATATTTTACCATTAACACTGAAGTGACTTACCGTTTTCTGTATGGATTGTTCAGGCGTCTCTAAATGGTTGGATGTTTGAACACTCTTAAGTGTTCCATCCTGTGACTTTGTGTTATTCCACACTTACGTTACACTGCATGTCACTGACACCTCAAAACAAACTGTGCTGCCACACATACCAAGTCTTAGGCTACCAGTGTCAGCTTGTTATTTTTTTTTTTCCATAGACATATTTTACTTGACACATTTAATTATCACGGTCAGTGGATTTGCTAGTTCTTGTAGAGTTTTAATTTATTTACATTCATTTTCCAAGATTTTACCAACCATGTCATTTTTAAGCTTTTATTCAGGTCAAAATTAGCTCTATCTCGCCACATCTGTGGCTCTACTTTGCCTCAGATGGGGTGACTGAAGTAGATGGTTGGTATTCGTGAGTTGAAGTGGATGGCTGGGGACTAAAGGCTGAAGTGTATGGCTGGGGACTGCTGGCTGAAGTGGATGGCTGGGGACTGCTGGCTGAATTGGGTGGCTGAGGTTCGCACACAAAAACTCGCTCACTCTACTCACTTCACGCAACATATACTCACACTCTACTTACACCATGCTAATTATACTCATCACTCACCCTACTCACCTAAAACAAACACTCATCCCCCAACTTACTCACACCCCAAAATATATTCATTTCTCACCCTACTCACCTAAAACAAACACTCATCCCCCAACTTACTCACACCCCAAAATATATTCATCCCTCACCCTACTCACTCACACCACACAGTATACACTCATCCCTTACCCTACTCAGGTGCATTACAGCAGGTTTTACCCACAAGTATGCTGGAAAGACACATGCAACATACTAGACCTACAGTATAGACTAGGTGTAATTGGAGCAAAGCTCTATCAAGTCACAAGAGGAGTGTCGCGACAGGACATTATGTACTGGTGAAGTGAGTAGTGAGGTCAAGAAGATCGGTGTTAGGTAACGTCCGAGGCGGTGATGCTCGTAAGAGGGGCGTTACATGTACGTGAGAAGGCGTTGTACGTACGTACGGGGCGGCGTTGTTTGTACGTGGGAGGAAGCGTCACCAGTACGTGGGAGGCGGCGTTGCTTGTACGTAGAAGGTGGCGTTGCTTGTACGTAGAAGGTGGCGTCAACTGTGCTTCAGCACATCCGCTGAAGGGACCTCAGTTTGGAGGTCAAAACATCCACAGGAACTTTCGTTCCTGGTCGTGACTTCACGTTGGTTGTTTCTTCCCATTACTTTGTGATGTTATATAATTTTTTCACTTCATGAAAGACAATTACCACTCCAAAGTTAGTCTGAAAATTAGCAGCATTTTTAATTGTGAGCGAATATGAAAAGTGGCGACAGGTGTTTCTATATGACGGGTAGTTACAGCTGCTGGTATGTTAGAGATGCTGGTATATAATAGGTAGTAACAGGTGTTGGTATGACAGGTAGTGACCGGTGTTGGTACACATGCTAGAGCTAATATACACCGCTCATGAGAAGAAAGAAGTCCCACTGGGAATCTTCATTGATTTACGTAAAGCTTTTGATACAGTCGACCATGATTTACTGCTCACAAAATTAGCACATATGGTATAAGAGGGCACTCACTCAACTACCTAAAATCATACCTTAGTAACAGAAGCCAATACGTGTACACAAATTGAGCTAACTCTTCCACACAACAAATTACAGTCGGTGTCCCACAAGGAAGTGTCCTAGGACCACTCCTATTCCTCATTTACATCAATGACCTACCGAATGCATCACAACTACTCAAACCCATATTATTTGCAGATGACACAACGTATGTCTTCTCTCACCCAAACCCAGTCATACTGGCCAACACTGTTAATGCTGAATTACAGAAAGCATCTACCTGGATGATGACTAATAAGCTTACTCTCAATACTGAAAAGACCTATTTCATTCAGTTTGGAAACAGAGCTACAAATGTTCCACTTAACATAACGCTCAATGGTTCACCCATCACAAGACTCACAGAGGGAAAATTCCTAGGAATCCACCTTGACAGTAGCCTTAAATTCCAAACACACATACAACAAATTTCCTAGAAAATCTCAAAGACAGTAGACATCCTATCAAAGATACGCTACTATGTACCTCAATCAGTTCTCCTTGCACTGTATCATTCACTCATCTATCCTTATCTCACCTATGGAATTTGTGCATGGGGCTCAACAACATTAAATCACCTTAGACCACTCATAACCCAGCAAAAGGCTGCAGTCAGAATGATAACAGATTCCCACTCTAGACAGCATACTCCACCTATATTCAAAAGTCTAAAACTACTCACCGTAAAGGACATTCACACTTATTCTTGTGCCTACTACATACATAGAACTCTACACTCAAATATAAACCCTACACTCAAAATTCTCCTCACCAACTTTAATAGAACCCATGACCATAACACAAGACACAGATCACTTTTTGATATACCCCGTGTCCATATCACCCTGTGTAAAAATTCTATGCACATAAAGGGCCCCAAAATCTGGAATTCATTACCAGTAAATACTAAAATAACCTGGTCTGAACATTAATTTAAAACTCTTCTCAAAAACCACCTATTCACCCTAAACTAAATACTCATACTGTAAACTATTTTCAACAATGCTCAGTGTTTTCCCATAATATAATTTCAATATTTACTATTTATGTAACCATCCTACAAAACACTTTCACCTTGTCACAATGTAATATCCTCTGATTGTAATTTGAGTAAACTTATTATCTGCTATAAACATAAGCTAATGTTTAACTAAAACAAACTTAATAAATTTCTCTAGTATTAAGTAGTCTATAAGCCCATAATGCCATGGCATGATAGTGGCTCTCTTTGCACTTCAATTCATGGTTGTAATTACAAAATATCGATGTAAACTTGCAATAAAAATATTATTATTATTATTATTATTATTATTATTATTATTATTATTATTATTATTATTATTATTATTATTATTATTATTATTATTATTATTATTATTATTATTATTATTATTATTATTATTATTATAATATACCTTGGATAAGTTTCGAGAGCTTTCCTACTCCTAGAACCCGATCCTAAGCCAGGCTTGTCTGGTGCTTGTCTGATCAACCAGGCTGTTGCTGCTTCAGGTCCGCTGGCCCACGTCTCCGATACAACCTGGTTGAGCTGGTATTTGTCCAGTTTCCTCTTGAAGACTTCTATACTAGTTCCAGCGGTGTTTCTGATATCTTCTGGTAAGATGGTAAATACTGTGAGGGCACGAACGTTCATACAGTGTACCATCATTGTGTCCACTGTGCTCCCACTTTTCACTGGGTTTATTTTGCACTTTCATATCTCTCCCTCCAGTATACTGTCTTGGCAGTGTGCAGATTTGGAACAAGACCCTTAAGTCATTCCAAGTATATATTATCATGTATCTCTCTCTCCCCCGCTCCAGCTAGTACATATTAAAGGCTCTGAGGGGTTCCTGGAAATTAATATGCTTTATTGGCTCATTGTGGGCCGTAAATGATCTCTTTATCTGTTCCAGCTCTTGGTTCCTGCTGTGAACGGGGCCGTCTACATAGAACAACACTCTAAACGAAAGAGGACGAGAGAGTTTTGAAAGTTCTTCATTATACATCCCATCATTTTCCTGGCTGGCGTGATATGCTTATTGAAGTCTTTGAAACCAGGTCAGGTGGCATAATTCCTCCCAGGTCTTTCACGTGTTTCTTTCGTTCTGTTTAGTGATGCTCAGGGTTTTATATAAATAGGGTCCCTTTTGAGTTCTTCATTCTTCCTATAACCAAGAAACTAGAACTTGATTTCTTGTATAGTTAACATTCGTGTACCTATTATTATAAGACGATCCTCTCTATTTAATGTTCATACGAATAACTCTGTTCACTTTATTGTACATCCTTTTAAAACTGATTTTCACACAGTTGAGTTACTTAGTTGTTTTAATTTTAAAGGTTATAATTATGACTGATTTCTACTGTAACTCACAGCTACGCTTTAAATATTATGATATTACAAGGATCCCAGTGGAAATAAGTCGCTTTGTCTGATTTTTTGGGTTATCCTGGGTAATTTACACATATGTTACTAATATATGATAATTGAACTTATGTGTATCTGAACCTAAATAAACTTACTTGAACGCCATGTTGTTCTCCACTGACCACTGGAAAACCCTGATTATATCTTTCTGTATTTTTTCCGTGTTTTCTGTGGAAATTATTTTCATGCTTATTTTGGTATCATCCGCAAATGATGATAGTAAACTGTGGTGAGTGTGTTTTTCTTTTCATCAATGTCTGCTATGAGGATATGAAACAGCAGAGGCCCCAGGAAAGCACCGTAGGGTACTGAACTTTTCACTTTGCTAATGCTGGATGTTCCTTTGTTTTCTACTGTTCTTTACGTTCCATCTGTAAGTTCAATGCTAATATTTAACAGCATCAGAAACCTATGCCGCACTCTGTGTCGTAAGGGTTCTTAAGTGGAATGATGGTGCATGCAACTCACTGAGACTGTTATACGTAGTACATTGAGTATATACGTGGTAGGAAGCTCAGCCTGCGGTCTTATGTCCTGACTGGCTGAGGGTACATGACTGACTAGGAGGGTACGCCCTCACCAGACTCAGCCTTACTGCTGGGGCAGCGTCATAGCAAGGTTCACACTATGCTGACATAACAGTATTTGAAGTCTGTGGCATCACAGCTAGCGTACTTGAAATATCCTAACATGTGCGATATTCCTTTCGCGTGTGCTGACGTACAGGAGGCTTTGGTATGCGATACAGGGACACCTGTCTTGGATGACGCAGCCACCAAAATACATGTTCATGTTCTTGTTCTTCTTCTTCTTATTATTATTATTGCTATATTAAAACATGCATTCGTCCAGTATGGGTCATTCAACGCCGATAATTATCATTAATAAACAATTACATGTTTACCTGGAGTTTACCTGGAGAGAATTCCAGGGGTCAACGCCCCCGCGGCCCGGTCTGTGACCAGGCCTCATGTTGGACCAGAGCCTGATCAACCAGGCTGTTACTGCTGGCCGCACGCAGTCCAACGTACGAGCCACAGCCTGGCTGGTCAGGTACCGACTTTAGGTGCCTGTCCAGTGCCTGCTTGAAGACAGCCAGGGGTTTGTTGGTAATCCCCCTTATGTATGCTGGGAGGCAGTTGAACAATCTTGGGCCCCTGACACTTATTGTGTTGTCCCTCAACGTGCTAGTGGCACCCCTGCTCTTTATTGGGGGGATGTTACATCGCCTGCCGAGTCTTTTGCTTTCGTAGGGAGTGATTTTCGTGTGCAAGTTTGGTACTAATCCCTCGAGAATTTTCCATGTGTATATAACAATGTATCTCTCCCGCCTGCGTTCTAGGGAGTACAGGTTTAGAAACTTCAAGCGTTCCCAGTAATTGAGGTGGTTTATCGCAGTTATGCGTGCCGTGAAGGTTCTCTGCACATTTTCAAGGTCAGCAATTTCACCTGCCTTGAAAGGTGCAGTTAGTGTGCAGCAATATTCCAGCCTAGATAAAACAAGCGATTTGTAAAGTGTCAACATGGGCTTTGCATCCCTGGTTTTGAAGGTTCTCATTATCCATCCTTTCATTTTCCTAGTAGATGCGATTGCTACGGTGTTATGGTCCTTGAAGGTGAGATCCTCTGACATGATCACTCCCAGGTCTTTGGCATTAGTTTTTCGCTCTATTGTATAATGGTCCAGTAGTTGGGACAGACAGGAGCGACCTGCTCTAAACCCGTGCTGCCCTGGGTTGTGTAATTGATGGGTATCTAGATGAGTGGCGATCTTGCTTCTTAGAACCCTTTCAAAGATTTTTATGATATGGGACGTTAGCGCTATTGGTCTGTAGTTCTTTGCTATTGCTTTACTGCCCCTTTTGTGGAGTGGGGCTATGTCTGTTGTTTTTAGTAACTGCGGGACGACCCCAGTGTCCATGCTCCCTCTCCATAGGATGTTAAAAGCACGTGATAGGGGCTTCTTTCAGTTCTTGATGAACACGGAGTTCCATGAGTCTGGGCCTGGAGCGGAGTGCATGGGCATGTCATTTATTGCCTTTTCGAAGTCATTTGGCGTCAGGGTGATGTCAGATAGGCATGCGTCTGCCAAGTTCTGTGGCACTCTCATAAAAAATTCATTTAGGTCTTCGATTTTCAGTCTGGTTAGCGGCTCGCTAAAAACTGAGTCATACTGGGACTTAAGTAACTCACTCATTTCCTTGCTGTCATCTGTGTAGGACCCATCCCGTTTAAGTAGGGGCCCAATACTGGTTGGTGTTCTCGACTTTGACTTTGCACAAGAAAAGAAATACTTTGGGTTTCTTTCAATTTCGTTTATGACTTTTAGTTCTTCCCGCGTTTCTTGATTCCTTTAAGATTCCTTTAGTTTTAATTCGATGTTTGCTATTTCTCTGACCAGTGTTTCCCTTCGTATTTCAGATATATTGGCCTCTTGTAGCCGCTCCGTTATTCTTTGCCTTCGCCTGTATAGGGAGCGCCTCTCTCTTTCTAGTTTGCATCTTCTCCTCCTTTTTCTTAAGGGAATTTGCCTTGAGCAAACCTCAAGTACCACAGAGTTAATTTGTTCTAGACATAGGTTAGGATCCGTGATGCTTAGGCTATCTTCCCAGTTTATATCATTTAGGACTTGGTTTACTTGGTCCCATCTTATGTTTTTGTTATTGAAGTAGAATTTGGAGAAGGCTCCCTCGCGGCTGATCACATTTTGTTGATCTGGGGCTCCCCGCATGCATGTCTGGACCTCTATTATGTTGTGATCTGAGTATATTGTTTTTGATATGATGACATTTCGTATCAGATCATCATTGTTGGTGAAGATGAGGTCCAGCGTATTATCTAATCTAGTAGGCTCTACTATTTGCTGGTTTAAGGTGAATTTGGTGCAGAGATTTAAAAGTTCATGTGTGCGCGAGTTTTCATCTGAGCTGCCTCCTGGTGTTATCTCTGCTGCTCTCCTGGTGTTTTCTCTGCTGCTCTCCTGGTGTTATCTCTGCTGCTCTCCCGGTGTTCACTCGGAACAAAATCTAGGCTTGGCGTTCCCCGTTTTCTCCGCTTCTTATTTACTATGAACTTCTAGAACTAGGAACTTCTGGTACTAAGAACTTCTGGTACGAGAAACCTCTGGCACTAAGAACCTCTGCTGGTTGGTTAGTTAAAGGGGTTTAAAGCTTACCGATTACACGATGGTCATTACTTCCAGTCAATAATACTTTAATTATTAAAATAGAGATTAAAGTCTCGAAATATTTATACTGAGTATATATCCTGTAGTTCATGAACTAATGGTGTTTAAAGTCACGCGAGGGTCATTAATTAAGGCTGTATGTCACTTGTTCATTACCAGACAAGAATACATTAATTCCTAAAATAATTGAATTCAACTCCGAGTGTATATACAGTGAGAGCCTCACCCCCTCGGTGTATATATATATATATATATATATATATATATATATATATATATATATATATATATATATGTCGTGCCGATTAGGTAAAACTGGTCAATTAGCAAGAACTCATTTAAAATTAAGACCTTTTAAAAAAGAATCTTATACGTTTAAATATATATTTTTTTCATTTATGTTAATGTAAAAATTTATAATTTTGTACCAAGAGAATCTTTGAAAACCTACCTAACCTTATTACAACAAGCGCAATTTAATTTAGCCTAACCCAACTAAATATATTTTAGATACTTTAACATTATTTTAATAATAAACAAACACAATGAAATATATTTTTTTCGTTATGTTCAGAATGATTTTGGCGAAATTATTGCATACACAAAGTTTCACTTGTCTTATATGGCAAGGTGAGCATTGCTATTTAAGCCAAAATCGCAAGTTTTACCTAATCGGCACGACATATATATATGAATATATATTATTAGTGTGTCCTGGCCATCAGATTATCATTCTCCGTATTTGTGTGGTCAGACGTGTGCCGGACATTACCACACTGGGAATAATTAGTCTCCCTTATACCGTCAGTACCCGGCCAGTCGTTCTCAAGGTCAACACTGCTGAGGTTGTGTGTTGTCGTTTCTGTACGAGTACCACTGGTTGTTTTTGTTGTTGTTGTCGTTTTTGTCATTATTATTTAGTTGCTGATGTTTAAGTATTTGTTTTTGTTCAATGTTTTGTTGATTTTGTTGTTGTGTTAGGTTAGGTAAGGTTTGTCAGGAAACAGGACAAGTGTTTCTTGACGCGGATCTTAGTCATATGACGACACGCAGCTGGAGCTTCTGGTCATCTGACTGAGGCCTTCCGCTGGCTTACCGGTCCATCCCTTTAAAAATTAATGGTTATAATTATAACCATGGAGTGTTTGCTGTTTTAGCTGTTGTTGTAGTATTAGTTGTTGTTTATGTTCCAGTTGTGATTAGCTGTTGTTTTGGTTTTTGTTATTGTTTTGTTGTTGTTGCTGTTGTTGTGGTTTTTAATTTTTGTTGTTGTTATTGTGCTTTTAGTAGTCATTGTTGTTGTTGTTATTGATGAAGTAAATGAAAACTCTTACCGTAAGTAAACTTTGCCTATAATTGTCTCATCGATACCTCTAACATTAAGTACCTCTGATACTAGATACCTCTAACATTACTAACCTCTGATACTAGATACCTCTAACATTAAGAACCTCTGATACTAGATACCTCTAACATTAAGTACCTCTGATACTAGATACCTCTAACATTAAGTACCTCTGATACTAGATACCTCTAACATTAAGTACCTCTGATACTAGATACCTCTAACATTAAGTACCTCTGATACTAGATACCTCTAACATTACTAACCTCTGATACTAGATACCTCTAACATTAAGTACCTCTGATACTAGATACCTCTAACATTAAGTACTTCTGGTACTAGATACCTCTAACATTAAGTACCTCTGATACTAGATACCTCAACATTAAGAACCTCTGATACTAGATACCTCTAACATTAAGAACCTCTGATACTAGATACCTCTAACATTAAGTACCTCTGATACTAGATACCTCTAACATTAAGTACCTCTGATACTAGATACCTCTAACATTAAGTACCTCTGATACTAGATACCTCTAACATTAAGTACCTCTGATACTAGATACCTCTAACATTAAGTACCTCTGATACTAGATACCTCTAACATTACTAACCTCTGATACTAGATACCTCTAACATTAAGTACCTCTGATACTAGATACCTCTAACATTAAGTACCTCTGATACTAGATACCTCTAACATTAAGTACCTCTGATACTAGATACCTCTAACATTAAGTACCTCTGATACTAGATACCTCAACATTAAGAACCTCTGATACTAGATACCTCTAACATTAAGAACCTCTGATACTAGATACCTCTAACATTTGTCGTGTCAGTATCATATATACACTTGTGTAGTGTATCTTTCCTTTTATACAGCTGGTCCTTTGCGTGTGACGTCACGGTACCGCTGACGTCAGAGGCTTAGCGCATGTGCACAGCCTCTCTTAGGCACTCTCCCTCACTAACGTTAGACCTAC
>WNWK01013886.1:0-53537 GCA_009830355.1 Cherax destructor | reverse complement strand
TTTTAGGTTTAACTTTTTTAGTACTGTGTTCTGTTGTTTACTTCTTTTGTTTAAATTTTTACATTATGTGCAGTTTCCCTGCATATTTATGTGTTTTTTCTAGAGTGTTTGTATATGTATGCAACACAAATGTTTTTTTTTTGTGTGGACTTATTCTCCGGTGGGGAGTGTGACGTTTTTGTTGTAGACGTTTGTCTAATAGTGATGGCTTGATTTTAATGTATTTCTTATTTAAGATGATGTTGTGGTGTGACCCTTTTCGGGGGGCCCAGTTTTTTTTATGTGTTATTGTGCCAAACTGTTTTAAAAACAAAAATTTTTAATTTTTTATGTTATTTCATGCCTATGTAATCCCTTTTGTGGTGGGGAAGGAGTAAGATATGTCCCAAGGTTTAAATTTTTATGGTTTTTTTGAGACAGTGTATGTACAGTTTCATTGACAGTGTGTTATGTTATTGTATAGAAAAAATTAGCTAGGATGGTAGTAGGATGGACATTTTTTGTTTATGTGCTTTTAGCACGGGTTCTTATTATAGAATATATTGACAGATGTGTTTATTCCTGTTCTGTTTGCTTGTTTTTGTTTATATGAGCCTGATTTATTTTTGGGCATTTATTGGATTGTTATGTATATATGTGTTTTTAAATAAAAAAAAAAAAAACTTTATAATTTGTTCATGTTTACCTGGAGTTTACCTGGAGAGAATTCCAGGGGTCAACGCCCCCGCGGCCCGGTCTGTGACCAGGCCTCATGTTGGACCAGAGCCTGATCGACCAGGCTGTTACTGCTGGCCGCACGCTGTCCAATGTACGAACCACAGTCTGGCTGGTCAGGTACCGACTTTAGGTGCCTGTCCAGTGCCTGCTTGAAGACAGCCAGGGGTTTGTTGGTAATCTTTCTTATGTATGCTGGGAGGCAGTTGAACAATCTTGGGCCCCTGACATTTATTGTGTTGTCCCTCAACGTGCTAGTGGCACCCCTGCTTTTCATTGGGGGGAAGTTACATCGCTTGTCGAGTCTTTTGCTTTCGTAGGGAGTGATTTTCGTGTGCAAGTTTGGTACTAATCCCTCGAGAATTTTCCATGTGTATATAACAATGTATCTCTCCCGCCTGCGTTTTAGGGAGTACAGGTTTAGAAACTTCAAGCGTTCCCAGTAATTGAGGTGGTTTATCGCAGTTATGCGTGCTGTGAAGGTTCTCTGCACATTTTCAAGGTCAGCAATTTCACCTGCCTTGAATGGTGCAGTTAGTGTGCAGCAATATTCCAGCCTAGATAGAAAAAGCGATTTGTAAAGTGTCAACATGGGCTTTGCATCCCTGGTTTTAAAGGTTCTCATTATCCATCCTGTCATTTTTCTAGCAGATGCGATTGCTACGGTGTTATGGTCCATGAAAGTGAGATCCTCTGACATGATCACTCCCAGGTCTTTGACATTAGTTTTTCGCTGTATTGTATGGTTGGAATTTGTTTTGTACTCCGATGAGATTTTAATTTCCTCACGTTTTCCGTATCTGAGCAATTGAAATTTCTCATCATTGAATTTCATATTGTTTTCTGCAGCCCATTTAAAGATTTGGTTGATGTCTGCTTGGAGTCTTGCAGTGTCTTCAACGGGGGACACTGTCATACAGATTCGGGTGTCATCTGCAAAGGAAGACAAGGCACTGTGGCTTTTATCCCTGTTTATGTCCGATATGAGGATGAGGAACAGGATGGGAGCGAGTACTGTGCCTTGTGGAACAGAACTTTTCACATTAGCTGCCTCAGACTTTACTCTGTTGACTACTACTCTTTGTGTTCTACTTGTTAGGAAATTATAGATCCATCTACCAACTTTTCCTGTTATTCCTTTATCACGCATTTTGTGTGCTATCACACCATTGTCACACTTATCAAAGGCTTTTGCAAAGTCTGTGTATATAACATCTGCATTCTGTTTGTCCTCTAGAGCATCCAGGACCTTGTCATAGTGGTCCAGTAGTTGGGAGAGACAGGAGCGACCTGCTCTAAACCCATGCTGCCCTGGGTTGTGTAATTGATGGTTATCTAGATGAGTGGCGATCTTGCTTCTTAGAACCCTTTCAAAGATTTTTATGATATGGGACGTTAGCGCTATTGGTCTGTTGTTCTTTGCCATTGCTTTACTACCGCCTTTGTGGAGTGGGGCTATGTCTGTTGTTTTTAATAACTCGGGACGACCCCAGTGTCCATGCTCCCTCTCCATAGGATGTTAAAAGCACGTGATAGGGGCTTCTTGCAGTTCTTGATGAACACTGATTTCCATGAGTCGGGGCCTGGAGCGGAGTGCATGGAGTGCCTTTTCAAAGTCATGTGGCGTCAGGGTAATGCCAGATAGGCTTGCGTCCTACCAGGTTCTGTGGCACTCTCATAAAAAATCATTTAGGTCTTCAACTTTTAGTCTGGTTAGCGGCTCACTAAAAACTGAGTCATACTGGGACTTTAGTAACTCACTCATTTCCTTGCTGTCATCTGTGTAAGACCCATCTCGTTTTAGTAGGGGCCCAATACTGGATGTTGTTCTCGACTTTGTTTTGGCATAAGAAAAGAAATACTTTGGGTTTCTTTCAATTTCATTTATGGCTTTTAGTTCTTCCTGCGTTTCTTGATTCCTGTAAGATTCCTTTAGTTTTAATTCGATGTTTACTATTTCTCTGACCAGTGCTTCCCTACGTATTTCAGATATATTGGCCCCTTGTAGCCGCTCTGTTATTCTTTGCCTTCGCCTGTATAGGAGCGCCTCTCTCTTTCTGGTTTACATCTCCTCCTTCTCCTTAAGGGAATTTGCCTTGAGCAAACCTCAAGTGCCACAGATTTAATTTGTTCTAGACATAGGTTAGGATCCGTGATGCTTAGGCTATCTTCCCAGTTTATATCATTTAGGATTTGTTTTACTTGGTCCCACCTTATGTTTTTGTTATTGAAGTTGAAATTGGAGAAGGCTCCCTCGCGACTGATCACATTTGTTGATCTGGGGCCCCCTCATGCATGTCTGGACCTCTATTATGTTGTGATCTGAGTATATCGTTTTTGATATGATGACATTTCGTATCAGATCATCATTGTTAGTGAAGATGAGGTCCGGCGTATTCTCCAATCTTGTCGGCTCTATTATTTGCTGGTTTAAGGTGAATTTGGTGCAGAGATTTAAAAGCTCGTGTGTGTGCGAGTTTTCATCTGAGCTGCCTCCTGGTGTTATCTCTACTACCACATTATTTGCAATATTCCTCCATTTTAGGTGCCTTAGGTTGAAGTCCCCCAGGAGCAAGATGTTGGGAGCAGGGGCTGGAAGGTTTTCCAGACATTGGTCAATTTTCAGAAGCTGTTCCTGGAATTGTTGGGACGTTGCATCCGGAGGCTTGTATTTAACCACGATGACCAGGTTTTGATTCTCGATCTTTACTGCTAAAACTTCAACTACATCATTTGAGGCATTTAGTAGTTCTGAGCATATAAGTGACTCTGTGATATACAGGCCAAATCCCCCCTTTTGCCTGTTCACTCTGTCACATATGTATAGGTTGTAGCCAGAGATCCATATTTCATTGTCCAAGTGATCCTTTATGTGGGTCTCTGTGAAAGCCGCAAACATTGCATTTGACTCTGTAAGCAGTCCACGGATGTAAGGTATCTTGTTGTTTGTTGCCTTTCTTTAGACCCTGTATATTTGCAAAGATGAATGTCGTTGGATTGGTGGTATGGGGAGAGGGGCTTTTTTCCCTGGCACTAATATCTGTTGTTCTGGAGTGGAGGCCATTGACTGTGGTTCCACTTCAGAAATGATTGCAGTTGGTGTACGATTTCTGTCATTTCCTGCCAGCTTTTTTTCCTTCCTTGCGCTAAAAAACCTCTCTCTCTGGAGTGGCTTTGGCTACCCAGGTTTTCCCATGGTCTGGATGTTCTGTCGTCGTCCCATGTATAAACGTAAGTAAGTAAATTTACTTATATTATTCATTACCTTTGTAACTTGTGAGTTCATTACCTTTGTAACTTGCTCAGCTATCAAAACTTTGGGGTCCAGTCCCTGGACCCATTATGTACCTCTGTAATCTTTTGACTACCGCCCACAGGATGGGTATGTGGTGCATAATAAAGATATTAAACTAACTAACCATATCTCTCATCACACCCATAACAACACCATGACCACCACGCCTGTTTTGACACACAGTTATCTCAGCACCACCGAAATGTCTCACGTCAAACCAGCACCAATACCATAAACATCACTCCTGTAGTAATGCACCTTATTACTAGCAAGCTCTGTGTCTCTCATCTCACCCTCAACACCATGAATATCACTCCTGTAGTGATACACCATACTGTCACCAGCAAGATGTCTCTCATCACACCCACACCATGAATATCAGGCTTGTAGTGATACACCATACTGTCCCCATGTGGAACGCTACAAGCATGTTGCACTTTATTTGGAGTTGTCACACTTCCATATAGGCTGCCATTTAGACCAACAAACCTGGTGCTAAAGAGTCATCGATCAATAGGGGCCCGGTCGTTATATCAGTACCTCGGTTCATCGGCCAATCACAGACATGCCTGCCAAAGCTGTGGCGCAAATTGGCGGACTTATCTGGGGCCGCTGGTCGTACATGGTACATTCTCTGGCTCTTGCATTTTGCCTCATTGGTTCACCGTGTTATACACTCACTCTTACATTTCTGTACATATTGTAAACTTTGTACACATTGGAAATATCAGCTTGACTATTTGGTGAAGGAAATGCAAGTCATATACTTCTGCTGAGTTTTGATTGCTCCACTTTGTTCCCATTACAACCAGATGCACAGGCCATACTACACCTGTGTTCGTAATATGTGGGCTCTTTCCGGAAGCTGGAGCTGGTCGTAGTATCGTTCAGATTGTCTCTTGTATCGCTGAAAGCGATACAAGAGACAGTCTGCTGTGTGTATTCTGCAAGTTATACTGTGCTATTGCTGCATGTTACGTGTGTGACAAACATAGTTTCGTTAGAGTTGGAAATGCCACCAACACATGTTAAGTGACTGATGTGTGAGTATATTCTACTAAATTTTCCCAGACTATCTTTACAGCGCTGCTGGCGAATTGCTCGTTCCATTAGCATAGAATATCAACGAAGTCTTACTGCTGCACAGCTTCGTGGAAGTATTCGTAACAAATTAAAGGCTGAAATAAGTAATACAGCATACCAGACTGAGATCTCTGCTGCTGCAGGGGCTAATAATCGCCGATCCCCTCTTCGGTTCCTTCGTAATGTGAAAGAGCTAACACCTGAGCAATCAGATCAGCAATTTCGTGAAGCATATGATGAATCGGGTTTCTCTCAGGTCGAGTCAGCTTCATTGGCGTTTGAGTTGACCAAACTCAATCTTGAGACGACCAGAAAGCAACGATCATTTGCTAAAGAGGAGTTTGACAGAGAGGAAAGGAGGCAGTTTCAGCAGAATGTTGTTGGCAAATTTTGTGTGGAAAAAGAGGTGCCGCTAGTACCTCGTTTTGTTGACACTGAACCTGAAATTTTTTTTGAGTCTTTCGAAAATCAGGCTCGTGGAGCATTGGGCAGCACTTGTGCATACAGCATTGTATGGCAAAGCGCAGGAGTTTACACATGGTATGGATGAAGAGGACTTCGCTAATTACAACGTTGATAAACCAACTGTTCTTGGTGCATATCTGTGTATTCCCGCAGAAGAATTTAAGTTGTGCAAACGTCAGCTGGGTCAGTCTCATGTAGACTTTGTTCCATTTTAGATTTTGCTGGCGAAGTGGCTAGTTTATTGTGCACCCCAAATACATCCTGTGGACGGTAGCGCAAGAGCATATGGATACACAAAAGGCCCAGGAAGTAGGCCCTGAAAAGGTTAACAGGAGTACATTTGGATTTAAATCTACAGTTCACTTATCTGTTAAAAGCAGATTTAGGAAATTTGCTTAGTATATCTGGTATCTTATTTTCATTAATGAGATATCTGGACATGTCACATAGGTTATTATACTATCTCTATATTCCTCAATAAGTGGACAATTAAGCACATAGTGTTCAAGACAGTGACCATATGCCTGACCACATAATTTGCATTTAGTTTGATCATCATCTGTGTGTCTCCCAAACTGCCAGAAGTACCTTGTAGCCAAGCCTAAGCCTGGCCACTACAACATCAGTCAGTCTGTTCACATTGCAAGTTGCTCCATAAACATACTTATCTATGTTCATGTTATCATAGTGGGTTATAGATCTACTCAGGCTTCTAACTGCATTCCTATAACAACAATTTTCATTATTTACTTCTCTCCTAATATTCCTAATGCTAGACACAGATATACCAAAGTTATATTCTACATTCTCCTTCTGGGTACTCTTCTTTGCTAACATATCATGATGGAGTAATCCAATGTGTGATGGGATACATAGCAATTGTACATTAATTCGTTTTTCCCGTATTTTTAAGTATCTATACCTGGCTTCTCCAATGAGCATGTTGTTAGTCATTTTGTGAGTCAAAAGCCTTCATTGATGACATAATCAGTAATGATGATAGAGTCAAGCTCAGTGTCATAAGATAGCGCCAATAAGATTGCAAACAATTCAGTTTGCAGTGTATACGCCCAGTTGTTAATTCTTGGGTTTTACTCAACAAATTTGTTGTCGTTCTTAACTAGGGAGGTGGCAACCAGAGCAGATGCAGCCCTGCCAGAAGACTCCTGTTTAGATCCATCAGTGTATATAACTTGTGATAATTTATTACTACCAGCTAGGCCAGAAATTTCTTCTTGAACAGTTGCTTTAACAAGTGATTTAAGGAAGGAATTACTACCAATGAGCTTCTTGGGAGGGGCTTGGAAGTATGTGATATTAAATGAACACATCTTCCATGGAGGGGTGAAATGCTCTTGTTGTCTACAGTGATACAGTTCATGCAGGTTATAAAACTTAATACAATTGCATATTTTCACAATCCATTTAGATCTGTGTGTATTTACTTCTAGACATTTAGTAAGATGCAGTGTAACAGTGTCTGGTACATTTCTTAACATTCTAATACCGAGTACAGTCTTAATCTCAATAATCCTATCACTGATACTAGAAATACCAAGCTCCTTCCTCATATTAAGAACCTTTGTAGATTTGAGACAGCCAAGAATAATTCTGAGAGCTTCATTTTACATTAACTCCAAGGGTCGGAGAGAACTTTCTCTAGCTAATATCAACATGGGAGCAGCATAATCAATTAAGGACCTAATATAGGCTATGTACATCATTCTCGCGATTCTCACATTAGCACCATAGTTGGGGTTGTAGCCATCAACAGCTTTGAGAGCAATGTAATCAGTTCATCAATCTTGAAAAGAATACAGCATATGTGCGAAAAAGAGGCTTATATACAGTAGACACGTGAGTTGCAGCAGTCGTAGGTGGTGTCACACTTGACAAATGTGGAAGTTGGTCATGACTAAAGGTTAGGCAAGTGAAGAATTCCCTGTATTAAGATCCCAAGATGTGTCAGACAGGAATGTAGATAAATGGTTCACAAAACCGACAAGTTGATAAATTAGACACATTGCAACACTTGGGTATCTTTATTGAGGAAACGTTTCGCCACACAAAGGAGAATGGTGAAGAACAAGAGGATTGTGAGGTAATCAGTCCCTCAGCCTTGAATCGATGTAATCAGTCCATCAATCTTGAAAAGATTGATGGACTGATTACAGCATATTACAGCAACTTCTTGGGATCTTAATGCAGGGAATTCTTCATTTGCCTAACCTTTAGGCATGACCAACTTCCACATTTGGATTTGTCAAATGTGACACCACCTACGACTGCTGCACCTCACCTGTCAACAGTATATAAGCCATTTCTTCACGCATATGCTGCATTCTTTTCAAGATTGATGGACTGATTATATCGACTCAAGGCTAAGGGACTGATTACCTCAAACTCCTCCAGCTTTGAGAGCACTTAGCCTGTCTTCGCATTTCTTATTTAGTTGTGGTATGGTGGATTTATTAAAGGGTACATCTACACCAAGGTATCTGTAAGTTTTAACGTAGCTAATGTTTTCACCCTGCAAATAGATGGGTGGGGGATGTCGTTTGCTTGTCAATATCTTTGTTTTAGAGGAAGATATGAGTACCATTAAGAATGGTACTCATCTTCTTATGCCCTGTTGTATGGATCATGATGTCATCAGCATAGCTTATAGCTATGTGTTTAGGTGCGGCAGGTAGAGCATTTAGGAGAGCATTAATCAGAACATTAAATAGCATGGGACTGAGAACTCCTCCCTGCGGTGTGCCTAGGAACATTTCTTCAGACTCGCTTCTAAAGCCTTGGCTGAAACTCTGACAGGTATCCTATTATAATATGAATATTTCTTTTGGTTTATATAAATTGGATTCATTTATAATAAATAAAATTTGGGAAGAATTTAATGATATATTAGACAAGTAAAAAATCTTAATGTTTTGGGAGAGCATCAGGTGTGTTCCACAGAGTCGTGTGTTGTCACGCGACTGTGAGGTGTAGTCTTGTGATGTGATTGTGAGATGTACTCTTGCCCCTTTATATGCCATCCGGTTGATGTTTTGTTTTAAAGTTCCTTGATAATGTGAGAAGTCACGAAAGTGATTTGAATTTCGCTATTCTTTCACAGTGGTTGTTTTGCATATTGTGATATCACCTGTTTACTGTGATTTTATTGCATATATTTAATATATATATATATATATATATATATATATATATATATATATATATATATATATATATATATATATATATATATATATTCAACAAGTCGGCCGTCTCCCACCGAGGCAGGGTGACCCAAAAAGAAAGAAAATCCCCAAAAAGAAAATACTTTCATCATCATTCAACACTTTCACCACACTCATACATAATCACTGTCTTTGCAGAGGCGCTCAGATACGACAGCTGAGAATAGTCCCTCCCAGCTGTCACTATCCCTGACCCCCTCCTTTAAAGTGCAGGCATTGTACTTCCCATTTCCAGGACTCAAGTCCAACTAAATCAATCAAAATGTTACCCTGCTCACACTCCAACAGATCGTCATGTCCCAAAAACCATTCGTTTCCATTCATTCCTATTTAACATGCTCACACATGCTTGCTGGAAGTCCAAGCCCCTCGCCCACAAAACCTCCTTTACCCCCACCCTCCAACCTTTTCTAGGACGACCCCTACCCCGCCTTCCTTACCCTACAGATTTATACGCTCTCCAAGTCATTCTATTTTGATCCATTCTCTCTAAATGACCAAACCACCTCAACAACCCCTCTTCAGCCCTCTGACAAATACTTTTAGTAACTCCTTAGACAGGACATCTCCACTGCCTCCAACCTCCTCCTCGCTGCAGCATTTGCAACCCATGCTTCACACCCATATAAGAGTGTTAGTACCACTATACTTTCGTACATTCCCTTCTTTGCCTCCATGGATAACGTTTTTTGTCTCCACAGATACCTCAACGCACCACTCACCCTTTTTCCTTCATCAATTCTATGGTTAACCTCATCCTTCATAAACCCATCCACTGACACGTCAACTCCCAAATATCTGAAAACATTTACTTCTTCCATAATCCCTCTCTCCAATGTGATATCCAATTTTTCTTTATTTAAATCGTTTGATACCCTCATCACCTTACTCTTATCTATGTTCACTTTCAACTTTCTACTAATTTAATCCCACCCCTCTCCCCAACACCCTAGCATTTACTTCTTTTACAACCCCATCTATAAATATATTAAACAACCATGGTGACATTACACATCCCTGTCTAAGACCTACTTTTACCGGGAAGTAATCTCCCTCTCTCCTACACACTCTAACCTGAGCCTCACTATCCTCATAAAAACTCTTTACAGCCTTCAGTAACTTACTACCTATTCCATACACTTGCAACATTTGCCACATTGCTCCCCTATCCACTCTATCATATGCCTTTTCTAAATCCATAAATGCAATGAAAACTTCTCTACCTTTATCTAAATACTGTTCACATATATGCTTCACTGTAAACACTTGATCTACACATCCCCTACCCACTCTAAAGCCTCCTTGCTCATCTGTAATCCTATTCTCTGTCTTACCTCTAATTCTTTCAATAATAACCCTGCCATACACTTTACCTGGTATACTCAGTAAACTTATTCCCCTATAATTTTTACTCTCTCTTTTATCCCCCTTCCCTTTATATAAAGGAACTATACATGCTCTCTGCAAATCCCTAGGTACCTTCCCTCTTTCATAAATTTATTAAACAAAAATACCAACCACTCCAGCACTATATCCCCCCCTGCTTTTAACTTTTAACTCTGAGAGAAATGATAGGAGAGCACAGGAGAGAAAACTTTCAGAGTCCCAAAAAATTGAAACTGGTTGGTTACAAAAAAAATAGTTTGTGATACTGTATCCACAGTTTGTGATACTGTAGCCACAGTTTGTGATATTGTAGCCACAAAGAAAAACTGGGGCCATCGCTACTGACCCTCAGAAAGTGGGATCCGAGGCGTTCACTTATACTGTCCTTCCTAAGAGCCCTTGAGTGATCCTTCTTTGCTTATTAAAAACAATGCAAGTGGGTCCTAGAGAAACAAGAAAAAACAGGATCACTATTCATCACCCAAAATCCGCCAGGGACCAGTTACCCTTCGTAAACTGTAACCCAGCAGCCTATAAGACATAAAACACACAGTGAGACATACCAGTCAGCACCTACACATGTAAAACTAACGTGACTACCACTAAAACAAACACACACTGACGGGATATCTGATATCCCCACCACCAGCTCAACTTCCTTCTCTCTGAGCAAATAACATATCTACACACTGCATTATATACATTATATGCACACGAATAATGAATGAGCAACCACATTCTCTGTTCTTTTCACATAACGAATCACCAGGTTCAGAGGATGGAGGAACAAACGCACCTAGTGAGTCTTTGATTGTGGTTCCTCATTAGGTAAAGGAAAGGACTGGAATGAACTTCAGTCACTGTACACAAGAGGAAATCCTGAAACATAAACCTGAAGATAAAATGGCAGTGAAAAATTAGACTCGTTAGAGGTTTTACATTTTCAAATGCCTCTGACAATTCATATCCTACACCAATTTGTGTTTTGGAATAATAAGACTTGAGAGTTTGAAGATCATCTTTGATAAGTTTGGGCAAAATTTCCTATAAAATATTTCCAGCCCACAAAGCGCATCACCTTTCAGTTTTTCCAAACAGTAAAATTGTCTATAGCTTCCATCTTGGCATTCATTGGGGCTATTCTTCCTTGACAGATAATAATAATAATAATAATAATAATAATAATAATAATAATAATAATATCTTTATTTCTATAATTACATGTACAAGGTATACAGTCCTAGCTGATATAAGTGACATACTACTATATAGAAAATTAGGAAAATTAGGTCAGTTTTGTTCCAGGATGCGACCCACACCAGTCGACTAACACCCAGGTACCCATTATTACTGATGGGGAACATAGACAACCGGTGTTTACCTGGAGTTTACCTGGAGAGAGTTCCAGGGGTCAACGCCCCTGATGCCCGGTCTGTGACCAGGCCTCATGTTGGATCAGAGCCTGATCAACAAGGATGTTACTGCTGGCCGCACGCAGTCCAACGTACGAACCACAGCCTGGCTGATCAGGCACCGACTTTAGGTGCCTGTCCAGTGCCTTCTTGAAGACAGCCAGGGGTCTATTGGTAATCCCCCTTAAGTATGCTGGGAGGCAGTTGAACAGTCTTGGGCCCCTGGGACTTAATGAGTTGTCTCTCAACGTGCTAGTGGCACACCTGCTTTTCATTGGGGGAATGTTACATCGCCTGCCGAGTCTTTTGCTTTCGTAGGGAGTGACACTCGTGTACAAGTTTGGTACTAATCCCTCTAGGATTTTCCAAGTGTATATAATAATGTATCTCTCCCGCCTGCATTCCAGGGAGTACATGTTTAGGAACTTCAAGCGTTCCCAGTAATAGAGGTGGTTTATTGCAGTTATGTGTGCCGAGAAGGTTCTCTGTACTTTTTCTAGGTCAGCAATTTCACCTGCCTTGAAAGGTGCAGTTAGTGTGCAGCAATATTCCAGCCTAGATAGAACAAGCGACCTGAAAAGTGTCAACATGGGCTTGGCATCCCTGGTTTTGAAGGTTCTCATTATCCATCCTGTCATTTTTCTGGCAGATGCGATTGCTACAGTGTTATGGTCATTGAAGGTGAGATCCTCTGTCATGATCACTCCCAGGTCTTTGACATTAGTTTTTTGTTCTATTGTGTGGTTGGAATTTTTTTTATATTCCGATTTCATTTTAATTTCCTTACGTTTTCCATATCAAAGTAATTGAAATTTCTCACCATTGAACTTCATATTGTTTTATGCAGCCCATTTAAAGATTTGGTTGATGTCTTTTTGGAGTCTTGCATTGTCTTCAATGGTGGACACTGTCATGCAGATTCGGGTGTCATCTGTGGCTGATATCCCTGTCTATGTCCGATATAAGGATGAGGAACAGCATGGGAGCGAGTACTGTGCCTTGTGGAACAGAGCTTTTCACCATAGCCGCCTCAGACTTTACTCTGTTGACTACTACTCTTTGTGTTCTACTTGCTAGGAAATTATAGATCCATCTACCAACTTTTCCTGTTATTCCTTTATCACGCATTTTGTGTGCTATCACACCATGGTCACACTTATCAAAGGCTTTTGCAAAGTCTGTGTATATAACATCTGCATTCTGTTTGTCTTCTAGAGCATCCAGGACCTTGTCGTAGTGGTCCAGTAGTTGGGACAGACAGGAGCGACCTGCTCTAAAATAATGCTGTCCTGGGTTGTGTAATTGATGGTTATCTAGATGAGTGGCAATCTTGCTTCTTAGAACCCTTTCAAAGATTTTTATGATATGGGATGTTAGCGCTATTGGTCTGTAGTTCTTTGCTATTGCTTTACTGCCGCCTTTGTGGAGTGGGGATATGTCTGTTGTTTTTAGTAACTTCGGGACGACCCCAGTGTCCATGATCCCTCTCCATAGGATGTTAAAAGCACGTGATAGGGGCTTCTTGCAGTTCTTGATGAACACTGAGTTCCATGAGTCAGGGCCTGGAGAGGAGTGCATGGGCATGTCATTTATCGCCTTTTCGAAGTCATGTGGCATCAGGGTAATGTCAGATAGGCTTGCGTCTACCAGGTTCTGTGGCACTCTCATTAAAAAAATCATTTAGGTCTTCAACTTTCAGTCTGGTTAGCGGCTCGCTAAAAACTGAGTCATACTGGGACATTAGTAACTCACTCATTTCCTTGTTGTCATCTGTGTAGGACCCATCTCGTTTTAGTAGGGGCCCAATACTGGATGTTGTTCTCGACTTTGTTTTGGCATAAGATAAGAAATACTTTGGGTTTCTTTCAATTTCATTTATGGCTTTTAGTTCTTCCCGCGTAGGAAAAAGCACCTAATATTTCCAACTTTTTGCCGAGAATCGAACCCGGACTCTCACCATGTAAAGCGAGAGCTTGGCGGCCTGGTGGCTAAAGCTCTCGCTTCACACATGGAGGGCCCGGGTTCGATTCCCAGCGGGGTGGAAACATTTCGACGTGTTTCCTTACACCAGTTGTCATGTGACCTAGCAGCAAATAGGTACCTGGGTGTTAGTCGACTGGTGTGGGTCGCATCCTGGGGGACAAGATTGAGGACCCCAATGGAAATAAGACAGACATTCCTCAATGACGCACTGACTTTCTTGGGTTATCCTGAGTGGCTAACCCTCCGGGATTAAAAATCAAAGAAAATCTTATGGCCACGGGGCCATAGTAAAGTCACCTATGCTTGTCCCAAAATATTTCTTTGCAAAACTGTGAGCAGGGCATCAATTAGCCTAGTGAAAAGCTCTTAGCTTTTTCACATGTTGCAGCCTAGGTGTCACTAAAAATTACAAGGTCATCAGTAAAATAATCTACACCAGCTAGGTCATGTAACTTTCTGCGTTGAAAACAGGCTGGAGCGTTTCAAAGCCCAAAGAGTAGGTCCTGATACAGTAAAAACTCATTTAGTGTTACAAAAGTGGAGATGTCACTGGCACGTGGTGTTAAAGAAATCTCATATGTAAATAAATTAGACCTGTTGAAGGGCTATTCCCTTCAGCAGGTCTAATTTACTTACATCCATCCAAGGAAGAGGAAAGCAGTCATCTTTAGTTAAATTAACCTTGCTGTAGTAAGTCCTTATAGTGCCATATGGTTTGAGAACTATTAAACAGGGTGATGCCCACTCTGGCTCAGTACTATTCAATTATTGTCAGTATGAATTTCTTCTCCTCCTCCATATTTGCTTTCCTTTGTGGATTTATCCTTATAAAGGGTCTTCCGAATTGGCTCAGCTTAACCTACATCTATATCATGGGGCTTTTAAATTGCTCACTTTAGGATATACGTAATATTCCCAAACAATTAATCAAAATACAAGAGAAGCTGAACCATCCCCGGAGCTCTTTCCTTGCTAAGGCCTAACATACACAGAGTAGGGCTCTTCAACAAGGCCATGTTAAAAAGATGCACATCAGTGGGTGACCTACCAGATCTCTGATGCTGCTGCATTGAACGATTGATAAGCACCTCATGCTCAGACTTCAGCTGCCTGGGTGTGTAGATTTTATAATACATATGCAAGATCTATTCCAACACATTGTACAGCTCACTACACCTTGCTTTCAAGACATTCGTAGGGATCGGCAATATCGGCACATCTACAGCCTCGAGAGTGTAGCACCAAGGTACAGTCCCACAGCATCATGCTTGTCTAGCTGGTGGGCAGGATCACTAGTGACATCACCCTCACAATAGCCAAACGGTTTCTGAAACTGAGAGGATGCTCCTAGTGGAAAGCTTCGCCGTCTTCACCCAACCAGTGCTTCCCCAAATTGACCAATGGCCCCCTTACTTGGTGGTCACCAATCAGGTCAAAGTTACAGTAACTCAATGATTCCAGAGTGCTTCAACGCACGACAAATAAAAGGAGGCGTAATCCTTTATCCCAGACCATCTGATACTGGGTACAACATGCAGCACTTTCCTGAGAGACTGGTGAAAGAACTTCACCTTCATCACCCTGACTACTGGAGTAACAGATTGTGGTAGACTGGTGAAAGAACTTAACCTTCATCACCCTGACTACTGGAGTGACAGATTGTGGTAGACTGGTGAAATAACTTAATCTTCATCACACTGACTACTGGAGTGACAGATTGTGGTAGACTGGTGAAAAAACTTCACCTTCATCACCCTGACTACTGGAGTAACAGATTGTGGTAGACTGGTGAAATAACTTAACCTTCATCACCCTGACTACTGGAGTGACAGATTGTGGTAGACTGGTGAAAAACTTAACCTTCATCACCCTGACTACTGAGTGACAGATTGTAGACTGGTGAAACTTCACCTTCATCACCCTGACTACTGGAGTAACAGATTGTGGTAGACTGGTGAAAGAACTTAACCTTCATCACCCTGACTACTGGAGTGACAGATTGTGGTAGACTGGTGAAAAAACTTCACCTTCATCACCCTGACTACTGGAGTAACAGATTGTGGTAGACTGGTGAAATAACTTAACCTTCATCACCCTGACTACTGGAGTGACAGATTGTGGTAGACTGGTGAAAAAACTTCACCTTCATCACCCTGACTACTGGAGTAACAGATTGTGGTAGACTGGTGAAATAACTTAACCTTCATCACCCTGACTACTGGAGTGACAGATTGTGGTAGACTGGTGAAAGAACTTAACCTTCATCACCTTTACTACTGCAGTGAGAGACTCTGGTAGATTTCGTCCTAATATTCAAGTGTCCCAAAACTACCTGAGAATATTTTGTAAAATTTGACTCTTGATTAGTCTGAATTTCTGTAGAAAAGCCTAATTAACTAAACTTTTACAAAAGAAATCTGAAACGAAACACACACAGACTTTAAGGAGTATGGACTCTGGTAACCCTAGGAAAAATTAGTGATTAGAAAACACTGATTATCCAGCTTTTCCTTCTCAATTCTCAAATGGGGTTTTGAGGCTGGAAAAAATTGCCTTAAACTTTTGAAATTTCCTACCTCTACAGGTTGGAGCGACACCATTTGGTCAACAGCGACATCTTCTTTCCAAACTCCACCATACACTGACCTGCCTGAAACTTCAGTCCTCTAAACTTCTGCCTAAATCACTCTGGCAACATTTGATAAACAAGCAAAACTACCTCCATCACTTTCCCATAATCCGAAAATTCATGCTCGTCTAGAGAATTAACCGTGACAAGGTAAACAGGGTGGGCAAGGTAGACAGGGTGGGCAAGGTAGACAGAGTTGGCAAGGTAAATAGGGTAGACAAGAAGTACAAAACGGACTGGGTGGAGCGGTTAAAAAGGGTAGACAAGATAGACATAGTAGACAGTGTGGACTTAGTGGACAATGTTGACTGAACAGGATGGATAAGGTGAAAAGGTTGTACAACACGGACAAAGTATACTGGGTGGACAGCATGGATAAGACAGACTGGGTGGACAGCATGGCCAACACAGACTGGGTGGACAGCATGGACAGCACAGACTGGGTGGACAGCATGGACAGCACAGACTGGGTGGACAGCATGGACAACACAGACTGGGTGGACAGCATGGACAGCACAGACTGGGTGGACAGCATGGACAGCCAAGACTGGGTGGACAGCATGGACAGCACAGACTGGGTGGACAGCATGGACAGCACAGACTGGGTGGACAGCACAGACTGGGTGGACAGCATGGACAGCACAGACTGGGTGGACAGCATGGACATCACATACTGGGTGGACAGCATGTACAGCACAGACTGGATGGACAGCATGGACAGGACAGACTGGATGGACAACATGGACAGGACAGACTGGATGGACAGCATGGACCGGACAGACTGGATGGACAGCATGGACAGGACAGACTGGATGGACAGCATTGAAAGGACAGACTGGATGTACAGCATGGACAGGACAGACTGGATGGACAGCATGGACAGGACAGACTGGATGGACATCACAGACTGGATGTACAGCATGGACAGCACAGACTGGGTGGACATCATGGACAGGACAGACTGGATGGACAGCATGGACAGCACAGACTGGGTGGACAGCACAAACTGGGTGGATAGCATGGACAGCACAGACTGGGTGGACAGCATGGACAGCACAGACTGGGTGGACAGCATGGACAGCACAGACTGGGTGGACAGCATGTACAGCACAGACTGGATGGACAGCATGGACAGGACAGACTGGATGGACAGCATGGACAGCACAGACTAGGTGGACAGCATGGACAGCACAGACTGGGTGGACAGCATGGACAGGACAGACTGGATGGACAGCATGGACAGGACAGACTGGATGGACAGCATGGACAGCACAGACTGGGTGGACAGCATGGACAGCACAAACTGGGTGGACAGCATGGACAGCACAGACTGGGTGGACAGCATGGACAGGACAGACTGGATGGACAGCATGGACAGGACAGACTGGATGGACAGCATGGACAGGGCAGACTGGATGGACAGCATGCACATGACAGACTGGATGGACAGCATTGACAGGACAGACTGGATGTACAGCATGGACAGGACAGACTGGATGGACAGCATGCACAGGACAGACTGGATGGACAGCATGGACAGGACAGACTGGATGGACAGCATCGACAGGACAGACTGGATGGACAGCATGGACAGGACAGACTAGGTGGACAGCATGCACAGGACAGACTGGATGGACAGCATGGACAGGACAGACTGGGTGGACAGCATGGACATGACAGACTGGGTGGACAGCATGCGACAGACTGGATGGACAGCATGGACAAGACAGACTGGATGGACAGCATGGACAGGAAAGACTGGATGGACAGCATGGACAGGACAGACTGGATGGACAGCATGGACAGGACAGACTGGATGGACAGCATGGACAGGACAGACTGGGTGGACAGCATGCGACAGACTGGATAGACAGCATGCGCAGGACAGACTGGATGGACAGCATGGACAAGACAGACTGGGTGGACAGCATGGAAAGGACAGACTGGGTGGACAGCATGCGCAGAACAGACTGGGTGGACAGCATGGAAAGGACAGACTGGGTGGACAGCATGGACAGGACAGACTGGGTGGACAGCATGCGACAGACTGGATGGACAGCATGCGCAGGACAGACTGGATGGACAGCATGGACAAGACAGACTTGGTGGACAGCATGGAAAGGACAGACTGGGTGGACAGCATGCGCAGAACAGACTGGGTGGACAGCATGGAAAGGACAGACTGGGTGTACAGCATGGAAAGGACAGACTGGGTGGACAGCATGGACAGGACAGACTGGATGGACAGCATGGACAGGACAGACTGGATGGACAGCATGGACTGGACAGACTGGATGGACAGCATGGACAGGACAGACTGGATGGACAGCATGCCCAGGACAGACTGGATGGACAGCATGGACAGAACAGACTGGGTGGACAGCATGCGACAGACTGGATGGACAGCATGCGCAGGACAGACTGGATGGACAGCATGGAAAGGACAGACTGGATGGACAGCATGCGCAGAACAGACTGGGTGGACAGCATGCGCAGAACAGACTGGGTGGACAGCATGCGCAGAACAGACTGGGTTGACAGCATGGAAAGGACAGACTGGGTGGACAGCATGTGCAGGACAGACTGGGTGGACAGCATGCACAGGACAAAGTAAATGGACAACATGCACAGGACAGACTGGATGGACATTATACACAGGAATGACTGGTGGACAGCATGCACAGAACAGACTGGATGGACAGCATGCACAGGACAGACTGGATGGACAGCCTGCACAGGACAGACTGGATGGACAGCCTGCACAGGACAGACTGGGTGGACAGCATGGACAAGGTGAAAAAAAAAGAAGGTAGATAATGTGGCCAAAGTGGATAAGGTGTACCGGGTGGGCTAAGTGGATAGGATGAACTTTGTGGACAGGGTGGGCAGGGTGACAAGAGTTGACAGGGAGAGTGTGTTCGAGAGGGTGGTCTTAGGTACACGAGGTCACAGCTGGAAGTTAAAAACAAAGATGAGTCACAGGAATGTTGGGAAATGCATCTTTAGCCTTAGAGTGGTTGGAAGAGGAACGACCTAGACGGCAAAGTGGTAGAGGCAGAATCCATATATAACTTTAAGGAAAGGCTTGATAGAGTTAACGCAGACACGAGTGAAACCAGTAGCGTCCAGCAGACTGGCGGGACCAGGAACTGAGATTCGACCCCTGCAATCACAAATGAGACGAGTACAGTAAACAACCAAGTAATAACACCATCATTAACACCACCACTAGCATCATCAATTACAACACTACTAACAAAATAACTAACACCACAACTTACACTAACGCCATTACAATCACCACCACCAGCTCTTCCTCAGTCACCTGCCCTAAGACCATCACTAGCACCTTAACTAGCACCACAAATGCTACCAATAGCACAAATACTAGTGCCTCCACTAGCATCACCATGAGTGCTTTCACTAGCATCACCATGGGTGCCTCCACTAACATCACCCTGAGTGCCTCCACTAGCATCACCATGAGTGGCTCCACTATCGTCACCATGAGTGGCTCCACTAGCATGACCATGAGTGGCTCCACTAGAATGACCATGAGTGCCCACTAGTATGACCATGAGTGCCTCCACTAACATGAACATGAGTGCCTCCACTAGCATGACCATGAGTCTCTCCACTAGCATCATGAGTGCCTCCACTAGCATCACCATGAGTGCCTACACTAGCATCACCATGAGTACCTCCACTAGCATCACCACGAGTGCCTCCACTAGCATGACCATGAGTGCCTCCACTAGCATCATGAGTGCCTCCACTAGCATCACCATGAGTGCCTCCACTAGCATCACCATGAGTACCTCCACTAGCATCACCACGTTTGCCTCCACTAGCATCACCATGAGTGCCTACACTAGCATCACCATGAGTACCTCCACTAGCATCACCACGTGTGCCTCCACTAGCATCACCATGAGTACCTCCACTAGCATCACCACGAGTGCCTCCACTAGCATCACCATGAATGCCTCCACTAGTATCGCCATGAGTACCTCCACTAGAGTCACCATGAGTACCTCCACTAGAGTCACCACTAGCACAACAAATGTTTGTGGTGGTGCTCCACTAATACAACCATTCGCACCATCACTTGAGCTTCCACTAGCTCCACCAATAGTACCACCAGTGCTAGTGGTGGTGTACCTCCATAGTTCCACTTCACGAACCTCCACAAGCATCACTAATAACACTCACACTAAGAGACAGTACACAGTCAACAACTAGCACCATCAGAAGGACCTCCACTGCCACCAACAATTGTACATCCTCTAGCACCACCACTAGCGCTAGTGTTGTTACACCTCTACAGCACTCCCATAATCACATACACTTTCACCACCACTAATACCAACACCAGCACAATCGCTGGTGCCTCCACTATATTACTACTAGCGTCACCAGTGTTAGTGGTGCTGCACCTCCATAGTACCAAAATAACCTCCCTAGTTCCCTTAATAACACTGTCACGTAAAGAGGTAACACACAGTCCAAAACTAGCAGTATCACTAGCATCATTACACACAGTAAGACACAAAACAGAGGAACACTCACTGAGCCACTCAAGCAGAGGTAGTGCGGAAGTTACAGTGTGGTGTAGTTGTGGCATGAGGCAGCGAGCCTGGTCGTCACTCACCACAGCCAGGTGAAGGCGCCTCAGCCTGGTACACTCCTCCAGTGGTGTTGCACCAGCAAGATACCCCCGGAACACCTCCAGGTGGTTCCTGTACCAGGATAAAACATTGATGAACACACATGAATCTTACTGACTCACCATACTAGCCACATACAGAGCAACACAGTATATTACTCCAAGTGGATGGTGACCAAGAATATTATCTTTATTTACTACAAGTACATGTACAAGGTATACAGGCCGAGCTGACATCAATGACATACTACTCTTTAGAAAGCCCCTTGTTATGCAGAACTTTTCGAGCAAATTAGCAAATTAGGTAAATTTTTGCCGCAGGATGCGACCCACACCAGTCGACTAACACCCAGGTACGCATTTTACTGATGGGTGAACAGAGACAACAGGTGTAAGGAAACACGCCTAATGTTTTCACTCTTGCCAGGAATCGAACCCGGACCCTCAGCGTGTGAAGCGAGAGCTTTGCCAACCAGGCCACGAGCCACCTGACAACAACACCAGTAGACGTGACTACGTCCAGTGGTAAACTACATATTATAATAAGTATTACAAAGTATATTATTACAAGTTATGGCAACAAAGTGTCACATTATATTACACCAAGTGGTGGTGACCAATTACAGTGTTACACTGTATATTACACCAAGTGGTGGTGACCAAGTACAATGTTACACTGTATATTACACCAAGTGGTGGTGACCAATTACAGTGTTACACTGTATATTACACCAAGTGGTAGTGACTAAATGCAGTGTTACACTGTATATTACACCAAGTGGTGGTGAACAAGTACAGTGTTACACTGTATATTACACAAAGTAGTGGGGACCAAGTGCAGTGTTACACTGTATATTACACCAAGTGGTGGTGACTAAGTACAGTGTTACACTGTATATTATACCAAGTGGTGGTGACCAAGTACAGTGTTACACTGTATATTACACCAAGTGGTGGTGAACAAGTACAGTGTTACACTGTATATTACACCAAGTGGTAGTGACCAAATGCAGTGCTACACTGTATATTACACCAAGTGGTGGAGACCAAGTACAGTGTTACAATGTATATTACACCAACTGGAAGTGACCAAGTACAGTGTTACACTGTATATTATACCAAGTGGTGGGGACCAAGTACAGTATTACACTGTACATTACACCATGTGGTAGTGACCAAGTACAGTGTTACACTGTATATTACACCAAGTTGTGGTGACTAAGTGCAGTGTTACACTGTATATTACACCAAGTGATAGTGACCAAGTACAGTGTTACACTGTATATTACACTAAGTGGTAGTGACCAAGTACAGTGTTACACTGTATATTACACCAAGTGGTAATGGCCAAGTACAGTGTTACACTGTATATTACACCAAGTGATAGTGACCAAGTACAGTGTTACACTGTATATTACACTAAGTGGTAGTGACCAAGTACAGTGTTACACTGTATATTACACCAAGTGGTGGTGACCAAATACAGTGTTACACTGTATATTACACCAAGTGGTAGTGACCAAGTACAGTGTTACACTGTATATTACACCTAGTGGTATGGACAAAGTACAATGTTACACTGTATATTACACCAAGTGGTAGTGACCATGTACAGTGTTACACTGTATATTACACCAAGTGGTGGTGACCAAGTACAGTGTTACACTGTATATTACACCGAGTGGTAGTGACCAAGTACAGTGTTACATTGTATATTACACCAAGTGGTATGGACCAAGTACAGTGTTACACTGTATATTACACCAAGTGATAGTGACCAAGAACAGTGTTACACTGTATATTACACTAAGTGGTGAGGACCAAGTACAGTGTTACACTGTATATTATACCAAGTGGTGGGGACCAAGTACAGTATTACACTGTACATTACACCATGTGGTAATGACCAAGTACAGTGTTACACTGTATATTACACCAAGTTGTGGTGACCAAGTGCAGTGTTACACTGTATATTACACCAAGTGGTAATGACCAAGTACAGTGTTACACTGTATATTACACCAAGTGATGGTGACCAAGTACAGTGTTACACTGTATATTACACTAAGTGGTGGTGACCAAGTACAGTGTTACACTGTATATTACACCAAGTGGTGGTGACCAAATAAAGTGTTACACTGTATATTACACCAAGTGGTGGTGACCAAGTTCAGTGTTACACTGTATATTACACCAAATGGTGGTGACCAAGTACAGTGTTACAATGTATATTACACCAACTGGAAGTGACCAAGTACAGTGTTACACTGTATATTATACAAGTGGTGGGGACCAAGTACAGTGTTACACTGTACATTACACCAAGTTGTAGTGACCAGGTACAGTGTTACACTGTATATTACAAAACGTTGTGGTGACCATGTGCAGTGTTACACTGTATATTACACCAAGTGGTAGTGACCAAGTACAGTGTTACACTGTATATTACACCAAGTGGTAGTGACCAAGTACAGTGCTACACTGTACTCACCTAGTTGTGGTTGCAGGGGTCGAATCATAGCTCCTGGCCCCGCCTCTTCACTGGCCGCTACTGGATCACGCTCCCTGCTCCATGAGCTTTATTATACCTCTCCTTAAAGCTATGTATGGAACCTGCCTCCACTACATCGCTTCCCAAGCTATTCCACTTCCCGTCCACTCTATGACTGAAGAAATACTTCCTAACATCCCTGTGATTCATTTGAGTCTTCAACTTCCAACTGTGTCCCCTTGTTGCTGTGTCCCATCTCTGGAACATTCTGTCTCTGTCCACCTTGTCTATTACTCTCAGTATCTTATATGTCGTTATCATGTCCCCCCTATCTCTCCTGTCCTCCAGTGTCATCAGGTCGATTTCCCTTATATTCTCCTCGTAGGACATACCCCTTAGCTCCGGGACTAGTCTTGTTGCAAACCTTTGCACTTTCTCTAGCCTCTTTACGTGCTTGGCTAGATGTGGGTTCCAAACTGGTGCTGCATACTCCAGTATGGGCCTAACGTACACAGTGTACAGGGTCCTGAACGATTCTTTATTAAGATGTCGGAATGCTGTTCTTAGGTTTGCTAGGCGCCCGTATGCTGCAGCAGTTATTTGGTTGATTTGCGCCTCAGAAGATGTGCCTGGTGTTATACTCACCCCAAGATCTTTTTCCTTGATTGAGGTTTGCAGACTCTGGCCTCCTAGATTGTACTCCGTCTGCGGTCTTCTTTGCCCTTCCCCAATCTTCATGACTTTGCACTTGGTGGGGTTGAACTCCAGGAGCCAATTGCCGGACCAGGCTTGCAGCCTGTCCAGATATCTTTGTAGTTCTGCCTGGTCCTCGTCCGATTGAATTCTTCTCATCAACTTCACATCATCTGCAAACAGGGACACTTCGGAGTCTATTCCTTCCGTCATGTAGTTCACAAATACCAGAAACAGCACCGGTCCTAGGACTGACCCCTGTGGAACCCCACTCGTCACCGGCGCCCACTCTGACACCTCGCCGCGTACCATGACTCGCAGCTGTCTTCCTGACAGGTATTCCCTGATCCATTGGAGTGCCTTCCCAGCTTCTGCACTAATCTCTCGTGTGGAACTGTGTCAAACGCCTTCTTACAGTCCAGGAATATGCAATCTACTCACCCCTCTCTCTCTTGTCTTACTGCTGTCACCCTGTCGTAGATCTCCAGTAGGTTTGTGACACAGGATTTCCCGTCCCTGAAACCGTGTTGGCCGTCATTGATAAGCTCATTCCTTTCTAGGTGCTCCACCACTCTTCTGATAATCTTCTCCATGACCTTACATACTATACATGTCAGTGACACTGGCCTGTAGTTTAGTGCTACGTTCCTGTCTCCTTTTTTAAAGATTGGAACTACATTTGCTGTCTTCCATACCTCAGGTAGTTGCCCTGTTCCGATAGACGTGTTGAAGATCGTTGTTAGGAGTACACATAGCTCCTCTGCTCCCTCTCTCAGGACCCATGGAGAAATGTTATCCGGCCCCATCGCCTTTGAGGTATCCAGCTTGCTTACTAGCCTCTTCACTTCCTCCTCAGTTGTGTGTATTGTGTCCAGCACTTGATGGTGTACCCTACCTCTCCTCCTTTCTGGAGGCCCTTCTATCTCCTCTGTGAACACCTCTTTGAATCTCATGTTGAGTATATTACACCAAGTGGTGGTGACCAAGTACAGTGTTACACTGTATATTACACCAAGTGGTATTGACCAAGTACAGTGTTACACTGTATATTACACCAAGTGGAAGTGACCAAGTATAGTGTTACACTGTATATTGCACCAAGTGGTGGTGACCAAGTACAGTGTTAGACTGTATATTACACCAACTGGAAGTGACCAAGTACAGTGTTACATTGTATATTACACCAAGTGGTATTGACCAAGTACAGTGTTACACTGTATATTACACCAAGTGGTAGTGACCAAGTACAGTGTTACACTGTATGTTACACCAAGTTGTGGTGACCAAGTACAGTGTTACACTGTATATTACACCAAGTGGTATTGACCAAGTACAGTGTTACACTGTATATTACACCAAGTGGTAGTGACCAAGTACAGTGTTACACTGTATGTTACACCAAGTTGTGGTGACCAAGTACAGTGTTACACTGTATATTACACCAAGTGATGATGACCAAGTACAGTGTTACACTGTATATTGCACCAAGTGGTGGGGACCAAGTACAGTGTTACACTGTATATTACACAAAGAGGTGGGGACCAAGTACAGTGTTACACTGTATATTAAACCAAGTGGTGGTGACCAAGTACAGTGTTACAATGTATATTACACCAAGTGGTAGTGACCAAGTACAGTGTTACACTGTATATTACACCAAGTGGTATGGACCAAGTACAGTGTTACACTGTATATTACACAAAGTGATAGTGACCAAGTACAGTGTTACACTGTATATTACACCAAGTGGTATGGACCAAGTACAGTGTTACACTGTATATTACACAAAGTGATAGTGACCAAGTGCAGTGTTACACTGTATATTACACAAAGTGGAAGTGACCAAGTACAGTGTTACACTGTATATGTGGAGGAATGTGCTCCTACGATAACATGAACTGTTAAGCTTGCTACTTAGCTTAGTGATGATTCCAAGAAGTCGCAGCCATCCCCGACTCCTTCACAGAGGATACATTCATGGCCTCATTCTCCACCGGGCTGTATGGTAAACACAAATGTGGATAATTATAATATATTGCCCCAAAGGAGCGTATGCCCATATTTTCAGTCATTGATGGACCGAAAGGCGGTTTACTCACGTGTTTGGACTTAAAAGTCCATGCATAACCACCGTCAATAGGTAAATTTTGATGCTCTTGAAATACAAGAACTGTGCAGTCCCCTGCCTGACAAGAACATAAAAACATACCTTGCTCGTGTAACATGGGCGATGGTGTTGGCTCCACCATATACGGCGGAAATGCTGTCTTGATTGTAGAATGCCGCTGATGAGTCACCATCTTGTTTCGATGGAGTTCACTTGCGACTGTCTCTACGTTTGTCTTTTTGCAGTAATAAGAAGCTGTGCACACTTCTGAATATACCGCGATTTTATTCACTAAACACGCTGTAACAGAGTTCTTATCCGATTTCCCGACATTAGTGGAGATTAAATTAGCGTACCGATGTCCATGACTAATGTCTTTGTTGAGTTACGTCGCCTCGCGATGTATGACCCCTCACGTTGTATGACCTCTTCGGAGCCCGTATTCAATCTGCCCCTCGTGCAGCCTCGTGCAGTCACGTGGTGCTCCGTGGTGCCCAGCATGCTGTGATCAGCACAATTTCAACAATTGCTACACACTGCTACAAGTGGTAATTAAAATGTTTGTGTCATCTAAATACCCCAATCACTGGAACACACGATAGTAAATTCAAGTGCAGAAACCAATACAACAGTTTACTGTAATCTTCCTGTTACGGCAAAGAGTTACATTTATCTCAAATGTCTATTAACTCACATACACACTCGCTGCTACTAGGTCAGACCACGTGACACACTGTGGTCAGTACATCTGGTCTGTATTAAGTTGTTTTTCTCAACCAGTCGCGCCTCGTCTGGCCCTTTCCTAAGGGCGGAAAGGGTAGGGGCCCTTAACAAGGGTAGTAAGGGCGCTTACCCCCCCTCCTTTGGAGAATTTTCTCCACACTGGGGGGCAGCGAAAGTTTTACTGAAAGTAAACTACTCATCGCTTAACATTAATTTGATTTTCTCACTCGCCATCACTGCTGCTTGTCTTTTCTGAAGAGCTTCAGTCTGTGTGGTTTCTGGAGAATCACTAATTTTATTTTTGTTTTTAACACTGTGTAATTCTAACGGTACTAATTTATCTATTGTCCGCTTATTCACTACACCTTTGCTCAAAATATCAACTGTCCTGATGATTTCATTTGCATCATGATATATGGTCACAATTTTTCCAAGAGGCCAATGGGACCTCGGACCATCATTGTTGATAATCACTATGTCACCAGGTCTTAAGGACTTATAATTTTCTGGAACACCAGCTCCATAGAAGTGTTCTCTCAATGAGGTGAGATAGTCTTCTCGCCAAATTTTCTCCCAGCGTTCAATCACTTTATTAAGGTGTTTGAATTTACGTCTGAGTTGCTCAGGTTCGAAATAAGTAGGATCCTCTATGATTTCTTTATCATTCATGGGAGGAACAGGTTCGAGCCTTCTGCCATGTAGTAAATGAAATGGACTTAACACTTCTAAATTGTCCAGATCATCGGTAACATACGTTAAAGGTCTGTTGTTGACTCTATTTTCTATTTCAGTTACGACTGTACGAAATTCTTCTAAGTCGATTCTCTGACGATGAAGAGTCTTCCTTAAACAACGTTTTACAATGCCTATCATTTTTTCGTAAAATCCGCTGTGCCATGGGGATTTAGGAGGAATGAATCTCCAACGACAATTGCGTTGATTCAGCATCTGTTGTACTTCTGGCTGCTCAAAAAATCTTGTTTATGTAAGCAGCACCAGCAACAAAATTCGTTGCATTGTCTGATATCATCAGCCTGGGACATGCCCTTCTGGCTGCAAACCTTCTAAATAATTTGATAAAGGTTTCAGCAGACATATCAGTAGCTACTTCTAGATGTACTGTTCTAGTCGTAGCAAAGGTGAACAAACAGATGTACACCTTGATAGGAACTTTGTCAACTGTTTTAGTTAAAATTATTGGTCCCGTGTAATCTACACCTGTCACCTCAAATGGAGTGACATGACATACACTTTCAGAAGGGTTAGGAGGTGGACCTGGATACTGACATACTCGCATATCATAATTACGACAAGTAATACAGTCCCTAATTTGTTTCTTCACACTTTGTCGACCTTGAGGTATCCAGTAGGATTGACGTATATGACAAAGAGTGTCAGCTACACCACCATGTAACACGTTACTATGGGCATTCTGAATAATCAGTCTTGTTAGCCAATGATTCTTGGGTATCAATACTGGATGTATTGTTTCCTTAGGAAGTGAAGAATTATGAATTCTTCCTCGACATCTTATAATCTTTTCTGAGTCGAGATAAAGTCCTAAAGAATTAATCATATCAGGTTTCTTTGGAGATTTATCCTGAGTTTCCAGAAATCTATACTCTGTAGAGAAAACATCTTTCTGTATTAACTTTATCCAGTATTTAATGGGTTCAAGTAATTCATAATTAGGTTTTATCCCTTTAATGAATTTAAAGACAAGAGCTGTAACTCTTAAGAGTTTACCCAAAGATGAGTATTTGGATCCATCAATGAATATTTCTTTTGTGTCTGTAGTGTTTAAACAGATTATTTCTGCGGTGTTCAAACAGACTGTTTCTTCTGGCATAATGTAAGCTTTTTGCTGTGGTCAGTTATTTTCATTAGAGAGCCAGTTAGGTCCGTGGAGCCATAATTTATTATCCACAAAGTTCTTGAGTGGGACACCACGTGACAACATGTCAGCTGGGTTCTCTTGTGTAGAGACGTGGAGAAAGAGATAGTCTCTCTGCATCTCTCTTATTTCTGCTACTCTATTCTGTACATAGACCAACTTACTCTTATTATTTCTTAACCACTGGAGAACTGCTTCATTGTCACTCCAGATCACAGTTTTTTCAATAGTGAGATGATCAAGTACTTTGTTGAGATAGACAGCTAATTTTGTACCTACATAGAGTGCTGTCAGTTCCAATTGTGGTACTGTTCTGACCTTCAAGGGTGCAACCCTGGCCTTTGAAGTAATTAAAGTACTTACTTCAGCGTTACTCATGTAAGCTACAGCGCCATAACCTCTGGGTGACGCATCACAGAACACATGTAATGTGTACTTGTTTCCCTCTTGACCTATTTGTCAGAGAAATTTAATTTGATGAAGTTGTTTAAACTCCTTGGATATTTCATCCCATTCTTGACTCATTTCTTGAGGCAAGTTCTCATCCCAACCTATTTTGAGCTTCCATGCATCTTGCACAAGCATTTTACCTTTTATGGTAATTGGTGAGACGAGTCCTAGAGGATCAAAACATTGTGAGACCTCTGACAGTAAAATACGTTTAGTGAGTGTACTGCTTGATTTATTGTTTATCCTTTTGAGACTCAAAGTGTCTTCCTGTGTATTCCAATTAAGTCCAAGCATGTTGTTGCATTCAGGAATTTCAGCTTCAGGGAAATCTTCTTTGATAAGTTCCCTTAATTGATTTGAATTAGTATTCCACATCCTTAGAGGCATATTTGCTTCTTTCATCTCCTTGTTAGCTTCTCTGTATAAGGATTTCAAATCTTCCTCTTTATTCACAGTACCTTGAAGATTGTCCACATAGAAACTTTTCTTTAAGATTTCTTTGAAGGGACTTTCAGATTTCTTCAAATGTGTATTAAGAGTAGCTTCTAGTAAGAATGGAGAGGATGTTGCACCAAATAATACTGACTTGAAACGATAAGTTTTCACAGGACTTTGAGGATCATGTGGATTTTCTGGCCACAAGAATCGAGTATAATCTCTATCTATTTCTTGTAGTCCTACTCTTAAGAAAGCTTTGGAAATATCAGCCGTGTAGGCATATGGATTTGTGAGAAATTTCATAAGCACGTCTCCAGGCTTCTCAGTTAGTGAGGGTCCGGTCATCAGACAGTCATTAAGGCTTGCTACATTTTATTTGCACGTGCGCTGCAATTGTATACATACAACACGTAGTGGAGTGGTTTCAGAATTTTTCCTGACACCGTGGTGCGGTAGATAATGAGCATCTGTCTTCAACTTATCTTCGACTATTTCCTCAATGAATTTATTGTCTAACTGTTCTTGTATGATATTATCATAGACAGTCAGCAGCTCTGGATTCTTCCTGAGCTCATGTATTTGTGCTTTCATTTGTCCGAAAGCCATACGATAATTGCTAGGTAGATGTTGTGGATTTAATTTCCATGGTAACCTAACCCAATACTGTCCATCTTCATATTTGACAGTGTCCAAATATTGGTTATAAGTCTCAGACTCCTGTGGGCTTGGTTTATTTACATCAATACCTATCGCATCTAAATCCCACAACTTACCAACTGGCTCATTCATTTCTTCCAGTAATGATAATTTTTGTTGTGGTACATGATCAGCAGTTATTCTTGTAACTAGTACATTTTCTACTGAATCAATTTCAGCTTCTTTCCCGCTTTGAGAGGGAATTGGACCACATATCATATGGCCTCCAGCTGTTTTCAGCAAGTGAACATCATGTTTACTTACTATATTTTCCACAAAACAGTGATAGTAATCACTTCCAATGATTAAATCAATTGGACTAAATGTGTCCGTCTGTATGAAAAGACAGGCTAACTTGACCTTGACTGCCTTCAGTGCTGCAACTGTATCTCTTATTCCCCGGATCTGCACTGACTTAGGCAAATCATCGACTACCACAGCTTCTACTGTCTTTTTCCTGTTTCCTAGACCAACAGTAAATCTGGCTAGGTCATATTTCTGCTTACCAGAACTTTGGAAAAATCCAGCTATTTCCAACTGTATTTTGGCATGGGGTTGCTTATTCAGTTTTTGCAACACTGTTCGTCTTACGAAAGACATTTGTGAACCTTGATCAAATAATGTCAGCACATTGGTTTTGTGTAATTTATGGGATAACTCTACTCGAGCTATTGGGAGAGCAGTCGATTTAGACTTATCTCTCACATTTAATGCTGTTGTTTGTTGACTTCCTGACTCTGTGGAAGTCTGTTGTTCAGCATAAGTGCTTGGGCATAATGCTGTGTGATGCATTACCTTGCATTTAAAACACTTCTTCAGTGAGCATTTACCTCCCTTGTGTTCACCTAAACACTTAGTGCACCTTTTCAGCTGTTGAGCACGTTGTTTCTGTGCCTCAATTGTTGTGTATTGAATGCAATACTGTGCCCAATGTGTTCCATCACAAAGTACACATTTTGGAGTACGTTTATGTGTGACAGTCTGTTTACTGTCTGTTGTGTTCACAGCTTGATAAGTGCCTACATGGGATTTCCCATTATGTGGTTTAGTGGGAGTAGGTACATTCTTTTTGTACTGAGTTGAAGGTTTATTATCCACAACAGGATTGGTGGATTTCTCATCTTGTCTCATTGCTTGCATGCATGAGACTATTTTTTGTAAACCACTGCTAATTTCTTCACAAGTGAAATAGCGTTTATTGAACATAATATTTAAACGTTCAATGGTTTGTGTTGACAGTTTATCTTGTATAATACCACTGATAAACCAATCACATTGCCTTAGGTTATATTTAACTTCTAGAGTTCTGAGACTATTGTCTAATGTGATCCTAAATGACTGTAAGTCTGAAAGACAATGTTTGGGTGGTTTCAAGCTTGATATTAAGACTGCATGTCTAACTCTGGCTTTGTCAGCATCTGCTAAGACACTTAAGGCAAGAGCATAATTGCCTTTGACCACCGGAAATGATTTATTCAGTTCATAGGGTTCACCTTTCACGAGATATCTGAGATAATTGAACTTAGCTGTCTCATCTATGTCAGTACGTGAATTCACTAAAGAATTAAACCCACTAATGAACTCTTCATAATCATTAACTTCAAAAATAGGCATAGCCAATTTGGGAAGACTCGGTAATCCTACACCAGATGTGGCAGGTGTTTGACCACTGATTACAGTAGGTTTCTGTGACAAAGTTTTGCGGCAGATAGCCTGTATTCCTGTCCACCTTAATTGTTGCCCACTAAAGGTATCCAAGACACTTTTAATTTCTTCTTCTGACGGGTTGGTATCTAGAAATTCCTTTTCATAATTCTCATAGCCTGAATTAATGATTTCCAGACGTTTATTAAATAATTGAGATTTAATTTCCAACTGATCATAGTCTATATTTGTGTCTTGGGTTAAACCTATACAGACTGAAATTAATTGCTCCAATTGAGTAATTTTCATCTGTAACGTTTTGAATTTTGTGGTTAATGATGACATTTTGCTAGTATAATGACTAACAACACACTTAGAGTGTTTAAAAACTCCAGCTGAGTTTGTTTTGACTGCGTCAGCACACTGCTGACCCACTAACCGTGTCTCTCAAGGTCAGTGGCCTTGAGGGGTGCAGAATACATATGGACGAACTAACATGAGGTTTGTTTATGTCCTGAATTGTTGTCTCAGCACTGACGTCACTTCACACATTAAATATTACACTGTATATACATTACACATATATATTCAATGTTTATATACATACGTATGTCACTGTTACAATGTTAATTAATATGAAAGTTTAAACTTAATATCACTTCCTATATCATATAAGAGACAACATAATACACAGTTTCTTCTCTTAATTTGTCTATAAAAATTATAAACACTGTGTATATACTATACACTTTCACAGACCAGCCGTGTGCTAGTCTGCTTCAGTCAGCATTTCTACTGGCGAGTGGAGCTTGATGGGTGAGCCCTTCCCCCATCCATGGGTGACCCGACTACCGTTTTCTTCCTGGGTGTCGGGTGAGTGCTTGCCGGCTCGCGTTTTCTATTCCTCGCGAGAGCTTCCCATACTCTTTGAATGAGAGTAGGGACTCATATATTCTGGTTTCTTCTGTAAAAACAATAGTTTTACAGCTTTTCTCAAAGGACCTTGGATCGTAGATACTTATACACTGGAGTATAAATCTTTGGACCACCATGTGGCCACTCTCCTGGCTCGAATACGATCAAACTTCCGGTTCGTAAGGACCAAAATTGTGGAGGAATGTGCTCCTACGATAACATGAACTGTTAAGCTTGCTACTTAGCTTATTGATGAATCCAAGAAGTCGCAGCCATCCCCCGACTCCTTCACAGAGGATACATTCATGGCCTCATTCTCCACCGGGCTGTATGGTAAACACAAATGTGGTTAATTATAATATATTGCCCCAAAGGAGCGTATGCCCATATCTTCAGTCATTGATGGACTGAAAGGCGGTTTACTCACGTGTTTGGACTTAAAAGTCCATGCATAACCGCCGTCAATAGGTAAATTCTGATGCTCTTGAAATACAAGAACTGTGCAGTCCCCTGCCTGACAAGAACATAAAAACATACCTTGCTCGTGTAACGTGAGCGATGGTGTTGGCTCCACCATATACGGCGGAAATGCTGTCTTGATTGTAGAATGCCGCTGATGAGTCACTGTCTTGTTTCGATGGAGTTCACTTGTGATTGTCTCTACGTTTGTCTTTTTGCAGTAATAAGAAGCTGCGCACACTTCTGAATATACCGCGATTTTATTCACTAAACGCGCTGGAACAGAGTTCTTATCCGATTTCCCGACGTTAATGGAGATTAAGTTAGCGTACCGATATCCATGACTAATGTCTTTGTTGAGTTACGTCGCCTCACGCCGTATGACCCCTCGCATTGTATGACCTCTTCGGAGCCCGTATTCAATCTGCCCCTCGTGCAGCCTCGTGCAGCCTCGTGCAGCCTCGTGCAGTCACGTGGTGCTCCGTGGTGCCCAGCATGCTGTGATCAGCACAATTTCAACAATTACTACACGCTGCTACAAGTGGTAATTAAAATGTTTGTGTCATCTAAATACCCCAATCACTGGAACACACGATAGTAAATTCAAGTGCAGAAACCAATACAACAGTTTACTGTAATCTTCCTGTTACGGCAAAGAGTTACATTTATCTCAAATGTCTATTAACTTACATACACACTCGCTGCTACTAGGTCAGACCACGTGACACACTGTGGTCAGTACATCTGGTCTGTATTAAGTTGTTTTTCTCAACCAGACGTGTCTCGTCTGGCCCTTTCCTAAGGGTGGAAAGGGTAGGGGCCCTTAACAAGGGTAGAAAGGGCGCATACCCCCCTTCTTTGGAGAATTTTCTCCACAGTATATTACACCAAGTGGTGGTGACCAAGTACAGTGTTACACTGTATATTACACCAAGTGGTGGTGACCAAGTACAGTATTACAATGTATATTACACCAACTGGAAGTGACCAAGTACAGTGTTACACTGTATATTACAGCAAGTGGTGGTGACCAAGTACAGTGTTACACTGTACTCACCTAATTGTGGTTGCAGAGGTCGAGACTCAGCTCCTGGCCCCGTCTCTTCGCTGTCCACTACTGGGTCTCTGCTCTCCCTGCTCCATGAGCTTTATCATACCTCGTCTTACAACTATGTATGGTTCCTGCCTCCACTATATCTTTCTCTAGACTATTCCACTTCCTGACTACTCTGTGGCTGAAGAAATGCTTCCTAACATCGCTTTGACTCATCTGAGTCCTCAGCTTCCAGTTGTGTCCCCTTGTTTCTGTGTTCCCTCTCTGAAACATCCTGTCCCTGTCTACCTTGTCGATTCCCCGCAGTATTTTGTATTTCGTTATCATGTCTCCTCTGACCCTTCTTTCCTCCAGTGTTGTTAGTCCTATTTCCCTCAACCTCTCTTCATAAGACAGACCCCTGAGTTGTGGAACTAACCTTGTCGCATACCTTTGCACTTTCTCTAGTTTCTTTACGTGCTTGACCAGGTGTGGGTTCCAGACTGGTGCTGCATATTCTGGTATGGGCCTGACGTACACGGTGTACAGTGTCTTGAACGATTCCTTGTTAAGGTAACGGAACGCTAATTTTAGGTTTGCCAGTCGCCCATATGCTGCCGCAGTTATCTGGTTGATGTGTGCCTCCGGAGACGTGCTTGGCGTTATACTCACCCCAAGGTCTTTCCCCTTTGCCGAGGTTTGTAGTCTTTGTCCGCCTATCCTGTACTCTGTCAGCGGTCTTCTTTGCCCTTCTCCGATCTTCCTGACTTTGCATTTGGTGGGATTGAATTCGAGAAGCCAGTTGCTAGACCAGATGTCAAGCTTGTCCAGGTCTGTATATTACACCAAATGGTGGTGACCAAGTACAGTGTTACACTGTATATTACACCAAGTGGTGGGGACCAAGTACAGTGTTACACTGTATATTACACCAAGTGGTGGTGATCAAGTACAGTGTTACACTGTATATTACACCAAGTGACAGTAACCAAATACAGTGTTTCACTGTATATTACACAAAGTGGTGGTGACCAAGTGCAGTGTTACACTGTATATTACACCAACTGCTGGTAACCAAGTACAGTGTTACACTATATACCCAATTAAATTATGGTTTACAAAAATGTAATTGAGCTTACATTGGTTTAAAATTAAAGACTTTTGCTTTAGTAAGTTTTGTATGGCTGATATTACTCCCATATGTTACTCACTTATATTACTCCCATATGTTACTCACTGATATTACTCCCATATGTTACTCACTGATATTACTCCCATATGTTACTCACTGATATTACTCCCATATGTTACTCACTGATATTACTCCCATATGTTACTCACTGATATTACTCATATATGTTACTCACTGATATTACTCCTATATGTTACTCACTGATACTACTCCCATTTGTTACTCAATGATAATACTCCCATATGTTAATCACTGATATTACTCCCTTATGTTACTCACTGATATTACTCCCATATATTACTCACTGATATTACTCCCATATGTTACTCACTGATATTACTCCCATATGTTACTCGCTGATATTACTCCCGTATATTACTCACTGATATTACTCCCATATGTTACTCAATGATATTACTGTTTTATGTTACTCACTGATATTACTCTCATATGTTACTCACTGATATTACTCCCATATGTTACTCACAGATATTACTCCCATATGTTACTCACTGATACTACTCCCATATGTAACTCACTGACACTACTCCCATATGTTACTCACTGATTTTACCCCCATAAGTTACCCACTGATATTACTCCCATACTTTGCTCACTGATATTACTCTCTTATATTACTCACTGATATTACTCCCATATGTTATTCACTGATATTACTCCCATGTTACTCATTGATATTACTCCCATATGTTGCTCACTGATATTACTGTAAACAGCCTAACCAGAGGCTCTTTCAAACTGCGGGGCACTATGGTGCTGCCCTCTATAGGCCTATCAAGGTCGGGCTGGTCAGGTAATAAACACCTGCTTGTAATGGTAGATAACTTGACGCGGTACTGCTGCGAGTTAGTGCCCAGCCCTGACAAAACGGCCGAGACAGTCGCAAATGCTTTCCGTGAGCGTATCGTTCTCTGTCATACCTGCCCACGTGTTCTCCTGTCAGACAATGGGTCGGAGTTCATAAATGCCACGATAAAGGACCTTTGTTCCAGGTTATACATTCACCAAGCACCAGTAGCTCCACGTCACCCCGCGAGTAATGGTCTTGCTGAACGTACAAACCGCAAAGTTCTGGAGGTGCTCAGAGTAACCGTTAATCCGAGTTGTACTACATGGGATGACGCTATTCCAGATGTTCAGTGTACATTGAACTCTTCCTTCAACAGCTCAATTGGCGAGACACCCCATTTTGCCTTGTACGGCTATGATAAGCGTTTACCATACGAAATCCTGTTTGCTCCGCCTAGCCCAATCTATGACGCCGATAACACCCGTATAGTTAAGATGCGGACCACACAGCTTGTTTTACAGCGAGTACGTGAGAACCTAATAAAAGCCACAGATAGGTTCACGTCTGATCGCAACGCCCACGCTAAGGAAAGTAAGGTGGAACCAGGTTGCAAAGTTATGTTGCTCAACCCGACGCAGACCCCTGGTATGCATAAACTTGTCCCCAAGTTTGTCGGTCCTTACCGTGTCCTACGACAGCTCCACGGCAATAAGTTCGAGGTGAGGGAGATAGCTACCGAAACTATCAGAGAAGCTCATATTGACCACATGAAGTATATTGATCATGTGCAAGCTGAAGCAGAGCTGGAATCGCGGGCATTGCAAAGCCACAATCAGACTCAAACTAGTGACACCCCGTCTAGTTCTTCACCTGCTATCCGTACGACAGATGACAGCCCTGTAAGGCTCCATACTTATGGCCTGAGACCCCGGACAGCAGTACATTTCTGTGACATTGACATACCTACTGATTTGTCCGACTCCTACGCTAGCTACGCTAATTGTTTGCTTGCAGAAATGGGGATTAATGCGCATACATTGTATAGTTAGTAAATAATGGAGTCAGGGTGGACAACACCATGTAAATATGTAAAATTTATTCTTAGAGGGTACCCGTAGTATAATGAATTCCATGGAAATAATGTTATTGTGAGTATGTGCACCCAGTGTGTCTTGTAAAGCCTGTATAAAGGCAAGGGAAGTATCGCCCTTTCGAGTTAAATGTCACACCTTAGGAAATGCTACTGTCAGTCATTGTTTGCAGATGTGAGGATGGTACAGCGCTCATGGATGTGCAGTCAAGTTGACGTCTGGCCCTGTGGACAACCTGTATATAGAAGACTCTAGTTCCTGTGTCAGCATTGGCTTGTTCTGTCCTCCGTCCAGCTGTACGGGCAGGCCGATTTTCTCTTCCCCGACTCACGAAGTGGGAGAGTTTTTTTTTCGGCCTGCACCGGCAATATCCTGTTGTAAATGTCAGGTGACCGGAAGCCAGCTCCCCCTGGGTAACCTTGTTTGCTTGTTTACACCTTCGTGCCTGCCAGTATTGTCGTGTCGAGACGACACGCGGTAGGTGGCCGAGCGGATGTAAACAGCCTAACCAGAGGCTCTTTCAAACTGCGCGGCACTATGGTGCTGCCCTCTATAGGCCTATCAAGGTTGGGCTGGTCAGCCATGCTTCTTCCTCACTTCGACGGCCTACCTCACTGGACCAGGATTTACCCTAACTGGCTCCCGGTCCCCTCACGCTCTGTTCCCGTGTATACCTACACCTTGCCATTAATAAACTGAGTCTAGTCATCGGCCGTATCTCTGCACCTACGCTACCATTCTACTGCCCAAACGTAAGCAGCCAAGAAGATAGACTTAACATTACTCCCATATATTACTCACTGATATTATTCTCATATGTTACTCACTGATATTACTCCCATATGTTGCTCACTGATATTACTCCCATATGTTATTCACTGATATTACTCTCATATGCTATTCACTGATATTGTTCCCATATGTTACTCACTGATATTACTCCCATATGTTACTCACTGATATTACTTTCATATGTTACTCACTGATACTACTCCCATATGTTACTGATATTACTCCCATATGTTACTCACTGATATTACTCCCATATGTTACTCACTGATATTACTCCCATATGTTACTCACTGATATTACTCCCATATGTTACTCAATGATATTACTCCCATATGTTCACTGATATTACTCTCATATGTTATTCACTGATATTACTCCCATATGTTACTCACTGATATTACTCCCATATATTACTCACTGATATTACTCTCATATGTTACTTACTGATATTACTCCCATACGTACAGAGGGAGGCCCAGAAACAGTACGAAAATGACATAGCATCGAAAGTTAAGTCCGACCCGAAACTGATGTACAGTCACATCAGAAGGAAGACAACAGTCAAGGACCAGGTGATAAGGCTGAGGAGAGAAGATGGGGAACTCACAAGTAATGATCAAGAGGTATGTGAGGAGCTCAACTTGAGGTTTAAGGAAGTATTCACAATGGAGGAAGGAAGGCAGCTGGGTAGACAGGACGTGGTTCGTCACCAACAAGGGATGTACCAAGTGCTAGAAGGCATACACACAACTGAGGAGAAAGTGAAGCAGTTACTCAGTGACCTCGATACCTCAAAGGCGATGGGTCCGGACAATATCTCCCCGTGGGTTCTTCGGGAAGGAGCTGAGGCACTGAGTGTGCCACTTACCATAATATTCAACACATCCCTTGAAACTGGGCAGCTACCTGAGGTATGGAAGAAGGCCAACGTAGTCCCCATTTTTAAAAAAGGAGACAGAAAAGAGGCACTAAACTATAGACCAGTGTCACTTACATGTATAGTGTGCAAAGTCCTGGAGAAAATCATCAGGAAAAGAATGGTGGAACACCTTGAGCTGAACAGGATAATAAACACCAGACAGCACGGATTCCGGGAAGGCAAATCCTGTGTAACAAACCTCCTAGAGTTCTATGATAAAGTAACAGAGGTAAGGCAGGAGAGAGAAGGGTGGGTTGATTGCATTTTCCTGGACTGCATTTTCCAGGACAAGCTCGACATCAGGTCTAGCAATTGGCTTCTCAAATTCAATCCCTCCAAATGCAAAGTCATGAGGATCGGAGAGAGTACAAGCTAGGCGGACAAAGGCTACAAACCTCGGCAAAGGAGAAAGACCTTGGAGTAAGTATAACGCCAAGCACGTCTCCGGAGGCACACATCAACCAGATAACTGCGGCAGCATATGAGCGACTGGCAAACCTAAGATTAGCGTTCCGTTACCTTAACAAGGAATCGTTCAAGACACTGTATACCGTGTACGTCAGGCCCATACTAGAATATGCAGCACCAGTCTGGAACCCACACCTGGTCAAGCACGTAAAGAAACTAGAGAAAGTGCAAAGGTTTACGACAACGTTAGTTCCACAACTCAGGGGTCTGTCTTATGAAGAAAGATTGAGGGAAATAGGACTAACAACACTGGAGGAAAGAAGGGCCAGAGGAGACATGATAACGACATACAAAATACTGCGGGGAATTGACAAGGTAGACAGTGACAGGATGTTTCAGAGAGGGAACACAGAAACAAGGGGACACAACTGCAGGCTGAGGACTCAGATGAGTCAAAGGGATGTCAGGAAGCATTTCTTCAGCCACAGAGTAGTCAGGAAGTGGAATAGTCTAGAGAAAGATATAGTGGAGGCAGGAACCATACATAGTTTTAAGACAAGTTATGATTAAGCACATGGAGCAGGGAGAGCAGAGACCCAGTAGCAGACAGCGAAGAGGCGGGGCCAGGAGCTGAGTCTCGACCCCTGCAACCACAATTAGGTGAATTAGGTGAGTACAGATATTACTTTCATATGTTACTCACGGATACTACTCCCATATGTTACTCACTGATACTACTCCCATATGTTACTCACTGATACTACTCCCATATGTTACTCACTGATATTACTCCCATATGTTACTCACTGATATTACTCCCATATGTCACTCACTGATATTACTCCCAAATGTTACTCAATGATATTACTCCCATATGTTCACTGATATTACTCCCATATGTTATTCACTGATATTACTCCCATATGTTATTCACTGATATTACTCCCATATGTTACTCACTGATATTACTCCCATATATTACTCACTGATATTACTCTCATATGTCACTTACTGATATTACTCCCATACGTTACTCACAGATATTACTTCCATATGTTACTCACTGATACTACTCCTATATGTTACTCACTGATACTACTCCCATATGTTACTCCCTGATACTACTTCCATATGTTACTCACTGATATTACTCCCATATGTTACTCACTGATATTACTCCCTTATGTTACTCACTGATATTACTCCCATATGTTACTCACTGATATTACTCCCATATGTTACTGATATTACTCTCATGTGTTACTCACTGATATTACTCCCATATGTTACTCACAGATATTACTCCCATATGTTACTCACTGATACTACTCCCGTATGTTACTCACTGATACTACTCCCATATGCTACTCACTGATATTACTCCCATATGTTACTTACTGATATTACTCCCATATGTTACTCACTGATATAACTCCCTTATGTTACTGATATTACTCCTATATGTTACTCACTGATATTACTCCCTTATGTTACTTATTGATATTACTCCCATATGTTACTCACTGATATTACTCCCACATGTTACTCACTGATATTACTCCCATGTGTTACTCTCATATGTTACTCACTGATATTACTCCCATATGTTACTCACAGATATTACTCCCATATGTTACTCATTGATACTACTCCCATATGTTACTCACTGATACTATTCCCATATGTTAGTCATTGATATTACTCTCATATGTTAGTCATTGATAATACTCCTATACGTTACTCACTGATAATACTCTCATATGTTACTGATATTTCTCCCATATGTTATTCACTGATATTACTCCCATGTTACTCACTGATATTACTCCCATATGTTACTCACTGATATTACTCTCATATGTTACTAAGTGATATTACTCCCATATATTACTCACTGATATTACTCCATGTTACTCACTGATCTTACTCTCATATGTTACTCCCTGATATAACTCCCATATGTTACTCACTGATATTACTCCATATGTTACTCACTGATATTACTCCCATATGGTACTTACTGATATTACTCCCATGTTACTCAATGATATTACTCCCATGTTACTCATATTACTCCTATATGTTACTCACTGATATTACTCCAATATGTTACTCACTGATATTACTCTTCATATGTTACTCACTTATATTACTCCCATATGTTACTCACTGATATTACTCTCATATGTTACTCACTGATATTACTCCCATATGGTACTCACTGATATTACTCCCATGTTACTCAATGATATTACTCCCATGTTACTGATATTACTCCCATATGTTACTCACTGATATTACTCCAATATGTTGCTCACTGATATTATTCCCATATGTTACTCACTGATATTACTCTCATATGTTGCTAACTGATATTACTCCCATATATTACTCACTGATATTACTCCATGTTACTCACTGATATTATCTCATATGTTACTCACTGATATTTCTCCCTAATGTTACTCACTGACATTACTCTCATATGTTGCTAACTGATATTAGTCAAATATATTACTCACTGATATTACTCCATGTTACTCACTGATATTACGTCTATATATTACTCACTGACATTACTCTCATATGTTACTCACTGATATTACTCCCATATGTTACTCACTGATTTTAATCCCATATTACTCACTGATATTACTCCCATGTTACTGATATTACTCCCATATGTTACTCACTGATATTACTCCCATATGTTACTCACTGATATTACTCTGATACTGCACGCTCATATTAGTCATCGATATTATTCTCTAATATTAATCTCTGATACTGATATCTGATATTATTCTATGATGTCACTAAATGATATGACTTTCTGATATTGCTATGTGATATTACTGACTTACATTACTCACTGAAATCAACTGATAGATGATAGAAGTATGTATGGGTTTGTCTGGGAAAGAGATTGCTGAAGGAGGGATGGAAGTTGCAAACACTGCTGAAGTACAGTGCTGAACGAGGGATGGAAGCTGCAAACACTGCTGAAGTACAGTGCTGAACGAGGGATGGAAGCTGCAAACGCTGCTGAAGTACAGTGCTGAACGGGGGATGGAAGCTGCAAACACTGCTGAAGTACAGTGCTGAACGGGGGATGGAAGCTGCAAACACTGCTGAAGTACAGTGCTGAAGGGGGGATGGAAGCTGCAAACACTGCTGAAGTACAGTGCTGAAGGAGGGATGGAAGCTGCAAACATTGCTGAAGTACAGTGCTGAACGAGGGATGGAAGCTGCAAACACTGCTGAAGTACAGTGCTGAACGAGGATGGAAGCTGCAAACGCTGCTGAAGTACAGTGCTGAACGAGGGATGGAAGCTGCAAACACTGCTGAAGTACAGTGCTGAACGAGGGATGGAAGCTGCAAACGCTGCTGAAGTACAGTGCTGAACGAGGGATGGAAGCTGCAAACACTGCTGAAGTACAGTGCTGAAGGAGAGATGGAAGCTGCAAACACTGCTGAAGTACAGTGTTGAACGAGGGATGGAAGCTGCAAACACTGCTGAAGTACAGTGCTGAAGGAGGGATGGAAGCTGCAAACACTGCTGAAGTACAGTGCTGAACGAGGGATGGAAGCGGCAAACACTGCTGAAGTACAGTGCTGAACGAGGATGGAAGCTGCAAACGCTGCTGAAGTACAGTGCTGAACGAGGGATGGAAGCTGCAAACACTGCTGAAGTACAGTGCTGAACGAGGGATGGAAGCTGCAAACGCTGCTGAAGTACAGTGCTGAACGAGGGATGGAAGCGGCAAACACTGCTGAAGTACAGTGCTGAACGAGGGATGGAAGCTGCAAACGCTGCTGAAGTACAGTGCTGAACGAGGGATGGAAGCTGCAAACACTGCTGAAGTACAGTGCTGAACGAGGGATGGAAGCTGCAAACACTGCTGAAGTACAGTGCTGAACGAGGGATGGAAGCTGCAAACACTGCTGAAGTTCTTCAGGGAGAAGTTTTAAAGACATTATTCATCACATAGTTCTTAAATATAGCAAATGCATTGGTACCGTCATAGTAGCTAAGACGTTGTGTAGTTTTAAAAATAGGTTTGATAAATACATTAGTGGGTGTGAGTTGGACATGACTAGCTTGTGGTACTAGGTTAATTGCCGTGCTGCTTCCTTAGTGAATGCGACCATACCTGACTACCTTAAGGCATTGGCTTGCGGTGGGTGAATTGGACCTTTCTCGCATGGGCCAGTAGGCCTGCTGCAATGTTCCTTCTTTTCATGTTCATATGTTAACAAATAATGAGAGAGGTAGAGGACCGCACAGTAGACCTTCTGTTAGTGGTACAGTTAGTGTTCTAACACAGTAGACCTTCAGTTAGTGGTGAGTTAGTGTTCTAACACAGTAGACCTGAAGGTCTACCGTGCTAGAACAAAGACCTGGTCCAGTCTGTTAGAGAATGATTCATGAATGCGTCAAACAAGATTATAAATTATTCCTCACCGACAAGGTCAGCTGGAAGTGTGAATAAGTGACACTGAATGTCAGAGATAATTAAAACTGTTGCTTTAGACAAGATATAAAAGAGAAAGGCGGACACTGGATCTGTTTGGCATTTTCTTGAAAGGAGTGAAAATCTTGTGTTTTGTGTGGCATACAGCTGCCAAGCCTAGATAGGCAACACGGCAAACTTCTATAGAACGAAATATCTTAGGCATCTGATAAGGAAAATGTTGTGTTAATGGAATATTTTAAATTCATCCAAATTAATTAGAGCAACTTAAGAGAAATCTTGAGTCTCCTGACTCCATCGACACGATCCAGGATTACTTTTAAACTGTGATGGAACCAACTAGAGGAAATAACCTGTTAGCTTTGTTATTGCTAATAAGAAATCAATAATTAATAATCTTGACGTCAATAATGAGCTTGGATAAAAATATCACAAATCACTCAGTTTTAATATATCACAAAATTATCTTAATAACTATAATCAATCAGGGTCCATGAGTTTCGTTTAGCTGATTGACTCCATGGCAGAAGACTCGAACCAGTTCCTCCCGTGAAATACTGAGTAAAAAAATACAAGAAGATGTTTTTCTACAGGGTACAAATTTCTGGAAACTCAGAATAAATCCCCAAAGAAACCTAATATGATTAATTCTTTAGGACTTTATCTCGACTCAGAAAAGATTATAAGATGTCGAGGAAGAAATCATAATTTTTCACTACCTAAGAAGCAATACATCCCCCAAAATCCGTTCTAACAAACCTGATTGTTAAAAATGTCCAAGTAACGTGTTACATGTTGGTGCTGACACCTCGTCATATACGACAATCCTACTGATGCCTACAGTCGACAAAGTGTGAAGAAACAAATAAGGGACTGTATTACTTGATGTCACTTCGATATGCGAGTATGTCAGTATCCACGTCCACCACCATATCCCGCTGAGCGAGTATGTCATGTCACTCCATTTGAGGTGACAGGTGAGATTACACTGGACTAATTTTAACTAAAACCATTGACAAAGTTCCATCAAGGTGTACATCTGTTTGCTCACCTGTGCTACGACTAGGCAGTACATCTAGAAGTAGCCACTGACATGTCTGCTGAAACCTTTATCAAATTATTTAGAAGGTTTTCAGCCAGAAGGGCATGTCCCAGACTGACAATTTCAAACAATGCAACGAACTTTGTTGCTGGTGCTGCTTATATAAGCAAGATCTTTAATCAACCAGAGGTACAACAGATGCTGAACAACGCAGTTGTCATTGGAGACACATTCCTCCTAAGCTCCATGGCAAGTCGAATTTTGTGAATGATAGGCATCATAAAAACGTTGTTTAAGGAAGACTCTTCATGGTCATGAATCAACTTAGAAGAATTTCAAACAGTCGTAACTGAAGTAGAAAATAGAGTCAACAACAGACCTCCAACTATGTTACCGATGATCTGGAGAATTTGAAAGTGTTAAGTCCGTCTCATTTACTCATGGCAGAAGGCTCGAACCATTTCCTCCATGAATGATAAAGAAATCATTGAAGATCCTACTTATCTCGAATCAGACATAAATTCAAATACCTTCATAAAGTAATTGAACGTTGGGAGAAAATTTGGCGAGAAGACTATCTCACCCTCACCTTAAGACCTGGTAACATAGTGATTATTGACAATGATGGTCCAAGGTCTCAATAGCCTCTGGAAAATAGTGACTATACATCCTGATGCAAATGAAAACCATCAGGACAAGCTGAAGCTTTGAGCAAAGGTGTAGTGAATAAGCAGACAATAGATAAACTATAGTGTCATTAGAATCCACAGTGTTGAAAACAAACTTAAAGATTCTCCAGAACCCCACAGACTAAAGTTGTAAGAAAAGACAATCAGTAGTGGTGGCAAGTGAGAAAATCAAATTATGTTAAGAGATGAATAGTTTACCTATGACAAACTTTTGCCCGCCCCCCAGTGTGGAGAAAGTTCTCCAAAAGGGGGTATCTCTCAGCCTTCAGCTCTCTGAGGGACTTAGCCCTGGAAGGGGCTAGTGACTCTTCCTCGAAAACAACTTGGTTGAACCACATGTTTGTACCAGCATCATGAGGCACGCTTCCTCTCCTTAATTTAATATCTTTATTTTACTATATACTACTAGTATATAGAAAGCCCCTTGTTTTGCTGACTAACACCCAGATACCCATTTTACTGATGAACTAGACAAGGTGTAAAGAAACACGCCCAATGTTTCTACCCTGGCTGGGAATCGAACCCAGGCCCTCACCATGTGAAGCGAGCTTTTAGCCACCAGGCCACCAGAGCCCCTATGCTAGTAATCTTGTTGAAACTATACAGTGAGAGTTAAATGAGAGTAATTACTCTTTTCCCTTAGCAGGAAAATTAAGGGAAAACTTGGCTCCACTTTATCTACAAGTTGGAACTTATTGAATTGTAGTCTATAGCTAGATAATAAGAAATCTATCTTGTTATTTGAATACTGCTAAATGTGTAGCAAGGAAAGAAATAAAGTTGAGTTCAGCATATCCTTTGTGGGGACGAGGAGGAGAAGGTCAGCAAGGATGGATGAGACGTCACGAGGGTGTTGTTCTTTATGTTTAAATGACAAAGGGAAGTAGTGACCAGTGTGTTCTTGACTTTGTCCATTCTGACAATCTCGGAAACTTGAAAGTTAGACAAGTTCTTTGAGGTGAGGAAATTCGTGGTAGAACAATCACGAACTAATTGTATCCGTTTTCCTGTAGTGGATAATTCACGAAACTATGAACAAGTGATGGTATGAATGACGGTAACTGGATTGCGAGTGATTGCAAAGAATATTTCGCTGTTGTGACGAACACAAGTGCAACATTCTCTGCATGACACCTTTGATTTATCCAAAAGACAATATTCTCTGCCTGACACCTCTGCATTCATCCACAAGACAACATTCTCCACCTGACACCTCTGCATTTATCCACAAGACAACATTCTTCACCTAACACCTTAGCATTCATCCACAAGACAACATCCTCGGCCTACTGGTGTAGCTCAACGCCACAAGCTCATGTTACAAAATGCACTGTAGTGCATAGGTAGACACAAGGTGATTAGGGCTGACCTATTTTGGACCGTTATGTGTGAGCCATCCACAAACTCGTCATTCTACAGCTCAGAGGTGGGGCTGCCATGACTCAGAGGAGGGGCTACCACGACCAGAGGTGGGGCTACCAAGACTCAGAGGTGGGGCTACCATGACTCAGAGGTGGGGCCACCAGGTCTTGGCTGGTAAATTCCCCCACATTAACAGCTTCAACAATGGTAATGCCTACAACAATGGATGAACCCACGACAGAGTTAAAACGAACAATAATGTTAATACTTACAAGATTGTTAACACTATTAACAATGTTAACACTAAAAATAATCCTAACGCTATCAACAATGTTAACACTAGCAACAATATTAATACATAAAACAATATTAACAACACTAACACCTTCTACATGGTTAACAGTGACAATGATAATGGGAACGACAATGTTAACTCCAACAGTATTGTAACACCTAAAGCAATATTAACGTCTACACATACAACAATGTTTGCACCAACAACATTGTTAACTCCAACAGCAATGTTAATGCCTATAACAATGTTAACACTTACAACTATAATGTTAACACATGCAACAATGTTAATACCAACAGCAATGCTAACCAATTTTTTTACATCTACAGCGATGTTAACACCTGCAATAATGTTAACACCCTCATCGAGGTTTATGCCAACAGCAAAGTTAACACCTAAAACACTGTTATTATTTACAAAAATATTATCACCTACGACTATTTTAACACAATGTTTATCGTGATGGGTTCGCGGAGATAAAGGTAGGGAAGGGAAACATTCGATTGGATAGTTACTGGTATTATAGCGGAGTCTGTGAGAAGAGATACCAGTGCCACTTCTGTACTAGCCTAGGTCTAAGGCGGGAGTGAGACCGACGCCTGTCTCTAAGCGCACACATGCGCAGGCCTCTGACATCACAAGTAACAAAGGGATCAGACATATAACAGCTAGGATACTTATAATACACTACACAAGTGTATACATATTACTGACATGACAGCTCGGCCATGTTACGTATGACGTCTCGGCATAATATACAATTCAATAGACTGAACAGGCAGGTGGCACTGGGGTGAATCTATACAATAGCAAACACATTATAACTTGGAACTAGTCAAGAAAATTATAACAGGATAGAATCGACTGAATAGATAGTAATAATTAATCTTACTATCACACTTCTTAAGTTAATGGTTCTTAAGAGAATTTTAATGGATCTTAATATAATGCATTATAAATTATATTACAATGTCTAAAATCAATCGATTGATCTGTATTCATGCACTCTACGGATTCTGAGGAGGAATAAATATAATTACAAAAAGATATTTTAACAGAAATAGACTCGGCGTGCATGGCTCATACTGCTAAATCTCAGAATTCGGAGGGAACGTGAACACAAAAAAAAATTGTGGATATTGAACATCTGATAACAAAACACACAGTCGACAATTTCTCTTAACTCTATCATCTAATTATACAGGCTATTTACATTTAACCCCAATTCTGCTAGAGTAAGATTTACATATGCAGAATGGTTATCATCTCTGGGTGGATCGAAATCTTTTGCATTTGGCAACTCATACCTAGGTTGATGAGTTTCTACATGGGTATTTACACAAGAAACTTGAGGATTTCTCAATACTTGTCATGTATGCAAGGAGTAATGACATTCAGGTTGATTCTCTGGCTCACTACTAGAAGTCGAAGGTACAAGGCCAGACGGATTGTCATTGTCAGTCACAACAGTCTGGTTGTCAGGGACTTCATCTTTGTCACATACTAACTTCATATGATCAAAATGCGATTTTTTACACTGATCCGTACTAATTTCTCTAACTTTATACTTATTGCCATTAATATGTTCTACTACTATATAAGGACCAACAAACTTTTGATCGAGTTTTGGCATTGCTCTTGAACCTACTTTAACTTTAATCGGTTTGGCTCGAGTATTAGTTACTCTAGTAAATTCTGCTGTTGATTAATGAAGTGTATCACGGATTCTTCTGAAAACACTCTGAGTTTGGCTGGTATGAGTTGCTAAGAAATCATCAGGATTATAAAACAGTTTTGGATTAGAATACAGCAACTCATAAGGTAGATGCTTGTCAACACCATACAAGGCATAATGTGGCATATCACCTATAGAAGCATTATAGGCAGAATTTATTGCATACTGTACATCAGGTATAACTTCATCCCAGGTTTCACTATTGGGATTGACAGTGGCTCTCAAGACATCAAGTACTTTTTTATTGGTTCTTTCTGCTAAACCATTGCTGGCAGGATGGTGGGGAACAATGGTTGATTTAGTAATTTTATACAAGGCACATAGGTTTTCTAGAATCTCATTACAAAACTCACCTCCATTATCAGACACTAAGGATTTAGGGGTGGTATGTTTACAGATTATACGTTCCTTAAATGCTTTAGCTACTGTCTTGGCAGTCTTATATGGGATAGGAACTAACTCACAATATCTGGTGAAATGATCGACCATCACACACAGATGTTTATTGCCTTGTATTGTACACTGAAAATTGGTTAGCAAATCTATTGCAACTCTTTCCCATGGTTCAATAGTAGTGGGATACACTTGGATAGGACTGGGACTGTGTATATTACCTTTGTGTTTCATACAAACACTACACTTCTTAACATACTCGGTAATATCAGTTGCCATATGTGGCCGTCGTATGGTGTGTCTTGAACTTGCTGTAAGGCTACTTTTTCTAGTGACTGAGGAATTACTAACTGGTATACACGCCTACTAGGTGTTCCCTGCTCGGTTATGCGATACAATAATTCTTGGTTCATAACAAAGTCACTGATAGGTGCTGGTTGCTTCACAGTAAGAATAAGATCTTCCTGGAGCAGGAATCGAATCACACCAGACCACATGGGATCTGTTCTTTGGGGCATTCTTTACATCCTCAGCACTAAACGGAGGATCAGCAGTTACTACACTGACATGATGCGATAAAGCATCAACAACTACATTTGACTTGCCAGGTCTTTGACTCTTGGATAGTCAAAGACCATCTGGCTAGTCTTCCAGTAGTTTGTTTATTCTGGAATAATGGTATTAGAGGTGCATGATCTGTCAAGACATGGACAGGATACTGATATATTATGTCTCGGAAGTGTTTTAAAGACCACACTATTGCTAAGGCTTCTTGCTCAGTTACTGTATAATTTCGTTCAGCCTTTGTAAGGACTCGGCTAGCAAATGCAACTGCATTGTATTTACTATCAATCTTCTGTGCAAGGACTGCACCAATGCCTATTGAACTAGCATCAGTGGTTAAGTAGAAAGGCTTTGCAAAATCTGGGAATTTCAGGATTGGAGCAGAAGTTAATCTTTCTTTCAAGTTTTGAAATGCTTTTTCCTGACTGAAGGTCCAAACAAATGGAGCATCTTTCTTAAGCAACTCAGTTATAAGAGCTGCTATCGAGGAAAAATTGGCAATATATGATCTATAAAAGCCTGCTAAGCCCACAAAGGATCTTATGGCATCAGCAGTTTTGGGAGTTGGAAAATTCAATACTGCATTAACTTTACTTTGGTCAGTTGTAACCCCTCTAGGAGTGACTACGTGACCCAGAAACTTAATTTCTGATCTGAAAAATTGACACTTAGCCAGTTTGATCTTTAGATTAGCTTCTTCAAGCTTACTCAGTACCATCTACAGTCTTTCTAAATGCTTATCTACATCCTTGGACATAACAATTATGTCATCTAAGTATACCATTAGTTCTTTGCCTATGAGGCCTCTAAAGATATTGGTCATAAGCCTCGAGAATGTGATAGGTGAGGATCTTAATTCGAACGCCATACGAAGGAAGTGATAATGACCTGTAGCAGTTGAGAATGCTGTTAGCTCTTGGCTGTCATCATGCAGAGGGACTTGCCAAAACCCTTGTAACAAATCGAGGGTCGAGAAGACTTTATTATCTCTGATATTACGTAAAAGGTCACCAAGTACCAGAAGTGGGAAACGATCTGGAATAGTTTTTGGGTTTATCTTCCTAAAATCAATCACTGGGTGCCAAGTACCGTCCTTCTTAGGTACTAGAATCAAGGACACATTCCAGGGTGAGTTGCTAGGTGCGATAACACCATCGTCAAGCATCTTGTTGATTAATTCACCTGCGACAGCAACTTGTGAATGCGGCATTCTGTACGCAGGTACATAAATTGGTCTGGTACCAGGTTCAAGTGGGATATGATGGGACAATAGGTTCGTTATACCCATCTTCTCACCTGGTAAGGCAATGGCTTTACGATGTTTGTTCAACAAATTCAACAACCATTCGACTTTGTCTGGGAAGTCAATGGGAGCTAAGTCTCTCCTCAACTGGTGGAATGGATTGATCCAATAAAGTGGATGGATCTTCCCCGGTTGAAATAGCACCAACCCACTGGTCAGGTGACAACTCATCCCCAACCTGAACAGGGTAAGGATAGTGAACAAGGTCAACAATATTGGTATTGGCTCCGAATCGAACACTGTGACCCAAAGTATTAGCAACAAGCAGGAATATCTTACTGTCTTGAACAATATGTAAGGATAGCTCAACAAATAAACTCTTTACTCTGCAGGAATCACTGTCAACTAGGACGTTATCACCATCTGGAACATGAGGGAAAACAACAGACACTCTAGTGAGGGCACTAGCTGCTACAGAGATATCTTTCTGCAGACGGCAAGTGACGTCGACAAAAGATGGCATTACTAGTTTCACAGTAATGGCTGAGTGTTTGAGGGGAGAGGACGTGTGTGAGTGAGGTCCTAGGCCTTGTTTCCCAGGACTGCTTATTTCACTCGACTGACAACTCATCATGCAACTCATATCGTTGGATCGCAGCTGCATTGTTGCTGAAACTCTTATGTGTGAGCTGTGACTAGTGATCTACCTAGTTAAACGAAAAGTGTTGGTTTGAAGTGGCACAAGAAGGCCTATCTACACTACCCCTCGCCTGCCTCCTCCCTCTATTTAGAACTCAGCCATTCGCCTCTATTTACCTATGGTCTAGAGGCGGTTTTTGCCTGCCCACATACGTGCCTGAGTGCCCGTCAGTCCTGCTGCCAGCTTTCCACGATTTCCCACCCACCCTTCTTAAGAATGTGTCTCCTGTGTGCATACGTGCCTGCTACAAGATAATCTTCAAGTGGTTGACACGGGTTTAACTGGCACATTCAAGCAGGCTTGAAAGCAACAAACAAGCCAGGCAGGACAAACTAAGGTAGCCAGCAGGCACAGCTGTCCTCATCCCCAGCACATCTACGTAAACGTTTTATAGTGTTCCTGCCATATCAGTGTCTTCCTGCCTGTAAAAGCTAACTTTTACCTAGTGGCTTAGTGTGGGTTGATAAGCCAGATGAATTTAAAGAGTGAGTAATGTAAGGGAGAGGGATTAGCTGTGTCGCTACCACCATCACCCACATATCTCTCCATGCTTGTACATTTCCACCACCGCTCACAGACCAGGTGAAGAAAGAAGATAGACTGGGCGCCGACGACAAGGCCGCAGGCTCTGTGAGTCGACAGAAAGCGCATATTCTCCCAAAGAAATCGCCGCCTCCTGTGAAGACGCTGTGTTATGTAGTGGTGCGCGGGTTGCCACGTACACCCCAGGTTAACTACACTAACTTTCCTCACCTCTACACTAGATTAATTCTGACCTTCAGCAACAGTGTTTCGCTTTAGAGACAGTTAACTGTTATCTGTAAGCCTGTATTAAGACTTTTAATAAAAGGCTCAGAGTTTATTTCAGTGTAGTGACTTCTTACATTTATTAACTCAGTGTAATTCTCCGCTCAGTGTTACTGAACTATCAAGGACAGTTACACAATTAAGTTGCTTGTCCTAGTGTTGTGCTGTGTTTCCTAATACATTTTCCCATTCAGACTGAAACTTGACTGTTAAATTCCTAGAATTATTTCAAATTGCACTATTCATCTGTGCTGTGAGCGTGTAACTCTTGCTATTTTATAACATTAAGTTAATTTTGTTCAGGGATAAGATTATTGCATTTTTACTGTGAACAAGCTTACTCTTGCATGATGTTCAGTTTCATGAACACTTTCTCTTGAGTAACTGGGTTACCTTTAAACTGTGGTACGCAAGAGTCAGCCTGTTATTATCTATTTGCCTTGCCATCTCATCTAGTGGGCTTAGCGCCTAGTTAAGATTGCAATAGTAACAATTTGCAATCATTATATCTCTACCTATACATTGTGTAAATTGGTTTTGATTCTTGGTTAAGTGCTGCAGGTTTGAAGTAATTAACGAGTATTGCAGTGTTTGGTAACT